>CM059812.1:14912913-15135413 GCA_030435695.1 Brachymystax lenok tsinlingensis
AAACATTGGATTTATAAAATCCTTTATAACCCATTAATGACCCTTAATAACCCATTATAACCTTGTCCAGATCTCTCTCTGTATCAATATCATGTTGGAGCTGGTCTACCTACTTAGTTCCAATCTGTCTCCCATCACATCCTCTTTGATCTAAACTGTCCTTGACTTCCAGAGGCTTCCGAGGCTTGGAGATGTGACTAATCTGAGTATAATCAGGACACAAAAAATCCTTCCTCTACCTCACTATATACTCCGTCCTGCCCAGTCACCCCAGCCACCCCATGCAACCCTATGGAGATAGCCTGCCCTTCCCAGTCACCCCAGCCACCCTATTTAAGCCTACGGAGATAGCCCCTGTGTTTCGAGGGGTCATTGTAATTTATAGGGGGGACAACCCTATAACTCACTGCTCTGCTCTGTTCTATTCTAGGACTTTCCAAATATAAAATAAATAAATATCTGGAGTAATATGACTGACCGTAGCTTATTACAGCAATAACTCTTGAACACATCCCCCATATCCCCAGACTATAGTATATACCAGAGACTACACATCCCCATATCCCCAGACTATAGTATATACCAACGCCTACACATCCCCCATATCCCCAGACTACTGTATATACCAGAGACTACACATCCCCCATATCCCCAGACTACTGTATATACCAGAGACTACACATCCCCCATATCCCCAGACTACTGTATATATCAGAGACTACACATCCCCCATATCCCCATACTACAGTATTTACCAGAGACTACACATCCCCCATATCCCCAGACTACAGTATACACCAGAGACTACACATCCCCCATATCCCCAGACTACAGTATACACCAGAGACTACACATCCCCCATATCCCCAGACTACAGTATACACCAGTGGCATGACTCATGTGAGGATCCAAAGGATCAGGTTACAGTGGATCAGCTCTACAGCATTCTCTCTCTCCTGCAGAGGGGGACAGGGATGGAGTTGGGCCGGTTTTACGACTTAACGCCAGTCGTAAACTTTCTCACTTTCCCTGCAGTATTGAACAAAGGAATGTGCTGTGTTTCCACCCTATAGGATGTTCATACAATATGAAGAATGATGAAACGATGTTTGAAGATAGAAATGTGAATTTAGTCTTCTAATGAGATAATGGTTTTTCATGTCCGTCGCACACTAACTAAGCCACGCCCCTAATGAGGTCAGAGTTCATGTCCACATAATGAAACTGCCCTCCAAGGCCAGAGTGCCTAAAAGGACTCGCAGTCTGCAGCTGGGTATTGTGAAGTAGTCTAGGACAATTGACCAAGACGGGAGGGAAGAATAGATCCCTCTCACCGCTGTGTGCAACATCTGATGCATCCATTCTAATGAACACTCCGAGACGAAGAAGCCTACAACTAAGATGGACATTGTGACCTCTGGCGGACAACCAGATACTTACCTCGAACCACTCCCCATAGACGGATCGAGTGGTTTCAACAGAGAGACGACAGAGAAAGACATCTACGCATAAATATATGTTGCCTTTCTAATCCGAATGGGTGCTAAATATTAATATTTACGGTGAGCGTAGTTTCCAAATGTGTGTCCGATAAGTCTACTCTCTTTGTCTCTCCAGCTCTTTATCTTGCTCCACCCCTTTCCATTGTATAACAAGCCGTCATGTCGGGTTAGTCCACTAGGGACTTTTCATTGCGTTATGTTTAGTAATCAATAACATATACCGTGTGCGTGTTTATGTATTTCTGTGTGATTATTTAGTTAGTTAGTAAATAAATAATTAAGCCAATTTGTGTATCGCTGATTCATCACTTAGTTTGGGGTTTGTGCAGATTTACAAGGTCAATGACGTTCAGAAAGAGACCGATATGAGGAAATGATTGATTGATGACTGGTATGATATTGATATATTCTTGAGTTAATTTGGGAAACGGTAACTCTTTAAATAAACTTTTCCCATGGTGCCCGAAATTACTAATGGATTAATTGTTACATGATTAATTTACTTGAGTAACAATTAAACGTAGTAGGTAATTATTTGATAAATAGCAGTCATCACATTAATGATAGTCATGTCACGACACCAGAGACTACACATCCTCCATATCCCCAGACTATAGTATATACCAGAGACTACACATCCCCCATATTCCCAGACTATAGTATATACCAGAGACTACACATCCCCCATATCCCCAGACTACAGTATATACCAGAGACTAAGATATAGATAGAGATGACTGGTATGAACCTCTTAGCTCCTGATGGAATTATGACATTATGGATCCCAGCCACCATTTCAATTAGAACTCAGAACATTCCAAACGAAACGCAGAGGGGAGCAATAGAGCATCTTGAGTGGCTCAGACAGAGATCAAGCATCTATTGGCTCAGATATGTCTTTTAATAGCTTTTGATTGGCAGCTCCAGGGAGCTACATCCATTAGAAGAGGTGGACCAGGAGGCTTGACCTCTCCTAGTCCATAGGGAGGGGCCTTCAGTGGGGGAGAGAGACCCAGGAGAGACGCTAAGAGCTCCATGAGTAATGAAGTGTAATAAACAAGGGTTGACCACGCCCTCAAAGGTCACCAGAGGTCACCAGATAGAGGAAATGAGGTTTTGACTTAGACCTCAAACTATGGCCTTTTATCAATTCGATTTGCTCCCCTCCTGCATCCTCTCTCTCCTCCACCCTCTCTCCCCTCCTTTTGAAAAAGGTCAGAGTTAATGAGGAGAGTCGGTGGGGAGAGTGAACGTGGATGGAAATGAGCTTGCTTGAAATGAGACAGTCCTTCTTCACTTGCACGTCATTAGGCAAAACATGTTTACATGAGTGGATCCCAAAATAAATGTGCCGAAAACAAATTAAGTTAGCAGTGCAAGACATTTTATAGATAAAACGATAAGTACCATATTGTTTTTACATCGTGTGCATCGTCCGGATGGGAGCCACAGTTCTCATCCGGACGTAATACCCATCGTTTCATCAGATCATCTGGAAACTGTCAGGAAGCTGTGGTTCCATGCTAGATGTCCAATACAACAGCTGATTCAAAGGGAGCGTGGCAGATATCAAAACTTTTTCTGCGGTAGGATACACTTGCGCTTCCTCGGAGGGAAACAAGGAGGAGAGGACACTCCTTCGTTCGCCTACTAATGAACGAACACTCCTCGACCACATATCAGTTTCTGGGTCACGGAGGAGAGAGGGCGGAGACCGACATTTACCCAAACGAGAACACCTCTATGCCTGGAGATTATTGGTCAATTTATCTATGGCCTCATCTATCTCTGTCTCCCATCTCATCTGTATGTTACAACACTGACAGTTACTGTTAAAATATTCACTAATCTGGTATTAGGATTAAACAGGATTGTTTTTGAAAAACAAGTGAAGAGGTATTACCTTGCAAGGTTACATGATGATGAAATCTGATAAAGATGTCTGCCTGATAAACAGAGCCACAGCTCTCATCTGAACCAAGTATCCAACGTCTCATCTGATCATCTGGAAACTGTCAGGAAGATATGGTTCCATGCTAGATGTCCATTTGGTGGACGGACGCCACTGGCTGCTTACTTGCTCATGTGGTTTTTCTATGACAATAAACAGCCTGCAGGCTGTAGTCTCTACTGAGAGACATTGATGGATTTGCCATCAGCACTGCATGGGAGGTGATAAAATGGCCAGACTGCTGAAATGGCTATTCACCACACACACACACGGACGCAGATACACACACACAGACACAGATACACACACACACAGACACACACGCCCTTGTAAACGACCATCACTCATCACCTCTACCATAGAGTGAACCATGGCTTTCCTACAAGGCCTGGAAAGAAGGGTGTGGAAACATTGTCATTGAGAAAGTATTGTTATTTCTATAATGGTACTGTTACTCCATTAAGTCTAGGCTTCACTGTTATAACGGTACTGTTACTCCATAATGTCTAGGCTTCACTGTTATAACGGTACTGTTACTCCATAATGTCTGCACTTCACTGTTATAACGGTACTGTTACTCCATAATGTCTAGACTTCACTGTTATAACGGTACTGTTACTCCATAATGTCTGGACTTCACTGTTATAACAGTACTGTTACTCCATTAATTCTAGGCTTCACTGTTACAATGGTACTGTTACTCCATAATGTCTGCACTTCACTGTTATAACGGTACTGTTACTCCATGATGTTTGGACTTCACTGTTACAACGGTACTGTTACTCGATTAAGTCTAGGCTTCACTGTTATAACGGTACTGTTACTCCATAATGTCTGGACTTCACTGTTATAACGGTACTGTTACTCCATAATGTCTAGACTTCGCTGTTATAACGGTACTGTTACTCCATAATGTCTAGACTTCACTGTTATAATGGTACTGTTACTCCATAATGTCTAGACTTCACTGTTATAACGGTACTGTTACTCCATGATGTCTATACTTCACAGTTATAACGGTACTGTTACTCCATAATGTCTGAACTTCACTGTTATAACGGTACTGTTACTCCATAATGTCTAGACTTCACTGTTATAACAGTACTGTTACTCCATAATGTCTGGACTTCACTGTTATAACGGTACTGTTACTCCATAATGTCTAGACTTCACTGTTATAACAGTACTGTTACTCCATAATGTCTGGACTTCACTGTTATAACGGTACTGTTACTCCATAATGTCTAGACTTCACTGTTATAACGGTACTGTTACTCCATAATGTCTATACTTCGCAGTTATAACGGTACTGTTACTCCATAATGTCTGAACTTCACTGTTATAACGGTACTGTTACTCCATAATGTCTAGACTTCGCTGTTATAACGGTACTGTTACTCCATAATGTCGAGACTTCACTGTTAAAACGGAACTGTTACTCCATAATGTCTAGACTTCACTGTTATAACAGTACTGTTACTCCATAATGTCTAGACTTCACTGTTATAACAGTACTGTTACTCCATAATGTCTAGACTTCACTGTTATAACAGCACTGTTACTCCATAATGTCTAGACTTCACTGTTATAACGGTACTGTTACTCCATAATGTCTAGACTTTGCTGTTATAACGGTACTGTTACTCCATAATGTCTGCACTTCACTGTTATAACGGTACTGTTACTCCATAATGTCTGAACTTCACTATTATAACGGTACTGTTACTCCATTAATTCTAGGCTTCACTGTTACAATGGTACTGTTACTCCATAATGTCTGCACTTCACTGTTATAACGGTACTGTTACTCCATAATGTCTAGACTTCACTGTTATAACGGTACTGTTACTCCATAATGTCTAGACTTCACTGTTATAACGGTACTGTTACTCCATAATGTCTGAACTTCACTGTTATAACGGTACTGTTACTCCATAATGTCTAGACTTCGCTGTTATAACGGTACTGTTACTCCATAATGTCGAGACTTCACTGTTAAAACGGAACTGTTACTCCATAATGTCTAGACTTCACTGTTATAACAGTACCGTTACTCCATAATGTCTAGACTTCACTGTTATAACAGTACTGTTACTCCATAATGTCTAGACTTCACTGTTATAACAGCACTGTTACTCCATAATGTCTAGACTTCACTGTTATAACGGTACTGTTACTCCATAATGTCTAGACTTTGCTGTTATAACGGTACTGTTACTCCATAATGTCTAGACTTCACTGTTATAACGGTACTGTTACTCCATAATGTCTAGACTTCACTGTTACAACGGTACTGTTACTCCATAATGTCTAGACTTCACTGTTATAACGGTACTGTTACTCCATGATGTCTGGACTTCACTGTTACAACGGTACTGTTACTCCATAATGTCTAGACTTCACTGTTATAACGGTACTGTTACTCCATTAATTCTAGGCTTCACTGTTACAATGGTACTGTTACTCCATAATGTCTGCACTTCACTGTTATAACGGTACTGTTACTCCATAATGTCTAGACTTCACTGTTACAACGGTACTGTTACTCCATAATGTCTAGACTTCACTGTTATAACGGTACTGTTACTCCATGATGTCTGGACTTCACTGTTACAACGGTACTGTTACTCCATAATGTCTAGACTTCACTGTTATAACGGTACTGTTACTCCATGATGTCTAGACTTCACTGTTACAACGGTACTGTTACTCCATAATGTCTAGACTTCACTGTTATAACGGTACTGTTACTCCATGATGTCTGGACTTCACTGTTATAACCGTACTGTTACTCCATGATGTCTGGACTTCACTGTTACAATGGTACTGTTACTCCATAATGTCTAGACTTCACTGTTATAACGGTACTGTTACTCCATGATGTCTGGACTTCACTGTTACAACGGTACTGTTACTCCATTAAGTCTAGGCTTCACTGTTATAACGGTACTGTTACTCCATAATGTCTATACTTTGCAGTTATAACGGTACTGTTACTCCATAATGTCTGAACTTCACTGTTATAACGGTACTGTTACTCCATAATGTCTAGACTTCACTGTTATAACGGTACTGTTACTCCATAATGTCTATACTTCACTGTTATAACGGTACTGTTACTCCATAATGTCTATACTTCACTGTTATAACGGTACTGTTACTCCATGATGTCTGGACTTCACTGTTATAACGGTACTGTTACTCCATAATGTCTAGACTTCACTGTTATAACGGTACTGTTACTCCATAATGTCTAGACTTCACTGTTATAACGGTACTGTTACTCCATGATGTCTAGACTTCACTGTTATAACGGTACTGTTACTCCATAATGTCTAGACTTCACTGTTATAACGGTACTGTTACTCCATAATGTCTAGACTTCACTGTTATAATGGTACTGTTACTCCATAATGTCTAGACTTCACTGTTATAAGGGACATCTGATTCCTGACACTGTACTTTACTGACTTTATTGTCCCCATGGGGAAATGTTGTTGCAGTGTCATGTACATGTTTAAAGTCGTGTTTAAATACAAAACAAACTGACAGTACAACTTTCATAACAGTTACATTACAATAAAAAGAGACTAGCCTGCTGGCCTTACTGAGTGGATAGGAACATTAACCTGCTGGTCTTACTGGGTGGATAGGAACATTAACCTGCTGGTCTTACTGGGTGGATAGGAACATTAACCTGCTGGTCTTACTGAGTGGATAGGAACATTAACCTGCTGGTCTTACTGGGTGGATGGGAACATTAACCTGCTGGCCTTACTGAGTGGATAGGAACATTAGCCTGCTGGCCTTACTGAGTGGATAGGAACATTAGCCTGCTGGCCTTACTGAGTGGATAGGAACATTAGCCTGCTGGCCTTACTGAGTGGATAGGAACATTAACCTGCTGGCCTTACTGGGTGGATAGGAACATTAACCTGCTGGCCTTACTGGGTGGATAGGAACACTAACCTGCTGGCCTTACTGAGTGGATAGGAACATTAGCCTGCTGGCCTTACTGAGTGGATAGGAACATTAGCCTGCTGGCCTTACTGAGTGGATAGGAACATTAACCTGCTGGCCTTACTGGGAGGATAGGAACATTAACCTGCTGGCCTTACTGGGTCGATAGGAACATTAGCCTGCTGGCCTTACTGGGTGGATAGGAACATTAACCTGCTGGCCTTACTGGGTGGATAGGAACATTAACCTGCTGGCCTTACTGGGTGGATAGGAACACTAACCTGCTGGCCTTACTGGGTGGATAGGAACACTAACCTGCTGGCCTTACTGGGTGGATAGGAACATTAACCTTCTGGCCTTACTGGGTGGATAGGAACATTAACTTGCTGGCCTTACACAGTGGATAGGAACATTAACCTGCTGGCCTTACTGCGTGGATAGGAATATTAACCTGCTGGCCTTACACAGTGGATAGGAACATTAACCTGCTGGCCTTACTGAGTGGATAGGAACATTAGCCTGCTGGCCTTACTGAGTGGATAGGAACATTAGTCTACTGGCCTTACTGAGTGGATAGGAACATTAGCCTGCTGGCCTTACTGAGTGGATAGGAACATTAGCCTGCTGGCCTTACTGTGTGGATAGGAACATTAACCGGCTGGCCTTACTTGGTGGATAGGAACATTAGCCTGCTGGCCTTACACAGTGGATAGGAACATTAACCTGCTGGCCTTACTGGGTGGATAGGAACATTAACCTGCTGGCCTTACTGGGTGGATAGGAACATTAACCTGCTGGCCTTACTGGGTCGATAGGGACATTAACCTGCTGGCCTTACTGGGTGGATAGGAACATTAACCTGCTGGCCTTACTGGGTCGATAGGGACATTAACCTGCTGGCCTTACTGGGTCGATAGGAACATTAGTCCAAGCTATTTAGGAGGGATTTCACACCTGGCACCAAATACTGTTTTTCTTGCAGAGGGGTGCCCTATACCTGCGCCCGGAGGGATATAATGGAATAAACTGTAATGGAATGGAATAAACGTCTGTAGAGAGAACCGGGACAGAACAACATGGTAAAGTACAGTGCATCTCTGAATTAAAACAATAAACATGTTCCAATGTTGCACAGTGTTCGGTATCAAGTGCATGTGAATCATTCTCTTAATTGGAAGTTCTTAAAGATGAATGATTTAAAATGGTTAGTTCATTACCATAACAATTGGAGTGGTAGTCCTCTAGTGCTGAGGGAATTCTCTTGGTGTTGTTGGGCCTGAATGAAAGATTGATACATGAGGAGTGTGTGGATAAGTCCACTAAGTGACTGTGAGCTGCATGCGGTTTTAAACTCCTCCTGGTGCTGCAGAATATCACATCTGGATCATCTTGATAACACCTCCATTAAGACTCCTTAATGTTACAACATTACATTAAAATGGTCCCATCTGACTGGCCTCACATAATATAGCGTAGTGTTCTGTAGTAGGAGTAGATGCTGTCCCTGAAAATGAAAAGGAAAAGAACGTAGAGACAACAGAGAAGTGATGAAAGGTGTCTAGTGGTGCTGACCAGGGAACATAAACACATGTGGGGTTAAAATAGTTCATTTTCCCATGAGAAGGTGCTGAAATATGGAGGATTTGGCCCAATAAAGAAAATGATGGAATGAATCAAGGTATATTTGCATTTTATGACCGCAGGCTGTTGACATTTAACTATTAATTTTCTAATATTCGAAAGATTAATCTCCTCATATTACGATAGAAACAACATCCTCAGCCGTTAGGCTGGCGCGGGAGCCAGATCTGTTTACACAAATAAACAGGCTTTATGGGAAAGTCCTGCTCCATCTAATTGGCAGGATACTTGACTGCAGTCAGCGGGGCAAGCAGGACGAGTGACAGGCCCAGAATGCTGTGCAACGATGTGTGTCAGGTACACACATGGGATGGAGCCCCTCAGTCTCTCTCTCACCTCTCTCTCTCTCTACTTACTCCTTCCCTCTCACTCTCTTTCTTTATCTCCCACCTTTCTCCCCGGCCCCCTCCCTCTCTTCTCCATGCATTGGGTTGAGGCAGGGAAGCAAGGAAGCGCTGATCCTACTTGTTCCGGTTCACTAAGACCTGGAATTCCCGTTTGGATAAACAGGGAACAGGAATCCTCTCTCCTCTCCTCTGAGGAAGCTAAAAGGCTGTCTGTTTTTATGCGGGGAGTTGTAAACCTGTCGAAATCAAGGGTGTCATTTTACTATGAGTCAGAGGGGAGGGCACCAGCACCCATACCCCCCAGCCCAGGCTCTCTCCTGTTTAAAATGACGTTTTATATGTAACCCACCGGGCTCAGAGATAATGAGGGGTTTACAGGCCAGCAGTAAAATGGTGCTGAGGTTCGGTAGCCCCCGGACAGCACTGCCACTCTTCCTGCCACTAAAGATTCTAAACTCACACAGCCAAAGATTTCTCTATTCTCCTTCTCCCTCCTTTAGCCCCAGCACTATACTGTGTGTGTGTGTCCTCCACTACCCGAGGTTGTTTTTACGAGCCGGGGTCTGGTGCCGGGGTCTGCCTGTGGTACGTCACAGCTGTATACTTTGTGGAAATCCAAGTGCTAATGCCCTGCTTTAGATGGTTTAGAGTTGTATGTGTTGGGATGATTTCATGTTAGAGCCTTTTTATGTTGTTTTTAGAGTTTCTTGTTAAAGTGTCACTCAACAGAGGAGTGGTGAGGGTCTCTTTCAGTATGGTCAGAAACACTATGGTCAGGGTCCGCTCCTTCTCACCGCCCACGCTAACGTACAACATGGCGTTTTATGCATTATTTAAGTGTCCATTTTATGTGGTCAAACTTTTAGCGGTCAAACTTAATGACGTATGACCCCTTCCTCTCGTAATGTCCTTCAAACCAAACACACAACCCTGTTTTAATACCTGCCTTCATGTTCCCACACATTGGAGGTGACAGCTTTAGACCAAAACAACTAACCCTAGACTGGGTTCATCCATAAAACCGATTGCTTGGGTGATTGATACAATGACAGTTTTAGTCCAAACAGCTCAGCTATCTAGACTCGATCCATAAAACCGATTGCTTGGGTGATTGATACAATGACAGTTTTAGTCCAAACAGCTCAGCTATCGAGACTCGATCCATAAAACCGATTCCTTGGGTCACTAATACAGGTTTATCACAGTTTTAGTCAAAACAGCGAAACCGGGTTTTGAAGCGATCCATAAAAGTGATTGCTAGGGTCACGGATACAGGCTGCTGCCTACATACAGACTTGAAATCATAGGCCAATTTGATAAACGGATCACTAGTCGCTTTAATAATGTTTACATATCTTGCATTACTCATCTCATATGTATATACTCTATTTTATACCATCCATTGCACCTGTCATTTGCTCATCCATATATTTATATGTATATATTCTTATTCTATTCCTTTACTTAGATTTGTGTGTATTAGGTAGTTGTTGTGGAATTGTTAGATTACATGTTAGATATTGCTGCACTGCAGAAACTAGAAGCACAAGCATTTCGCTACACTCGCAATAACATCTGCTAACCATGTGTATGTGACCAATACCATTTGATTTGATTTGATACAGGTTTACATCAATGATTTGAAAGGACACAGTAATGATGTACAGCTAAATCAACATGGTTCCTCACGTCTCTATACATCAGGCAAAGGGTGGGAGGAGGAGACCTTGCTCTGGTCCAGATGCACAGAGCACGCCTGTGTGTGTGTGTTTGTGTGTGTGTGTTTGTGTCTGTGTCTGTGTGTGTGCGCATGCCTGTGTGTGCACATGCGTGTATGTGTGAGGTTCCATCTTTCATGTCTGTCTTGAAGGGCACAGACAGCCCATTACTCACAGCGAGACTAGAGGCTAGAGGAGGGTGTATTTGTCGAGCCAGGCCATACTGGGAGACTGAGGGGTGAAGGATGGAAAAAACTTTGGAAAAACCTACAGGCAAATGTCCTGTGGAACCCACCATAAACCATCCATAATCCATAAAGTTAAATTTCTTCAACTAGTTTTTTCTTTGAACATGGTGACAATGTAACACGTTGACGTAATGGTTCTGTTGGTCAGATATAACACATTATCTAGAGATACAATACCAGTACGAAGATACAGATATACACGGGATGCACTGTTTAAGTTTCAATTACTCAATATTTTGAACAAAAACTGTAACTAAGGTTGGGAATATCAATGCATCAAACTAACAAGGGCAATAAGCTCGCGCACAAGGCCCGCGGGCCGAATAGAACACAGGCAAGTGGTATGAGTCAACAGTTGAGTCGTTTACTTTCTAAAATTACAGGCGTGTGTACGTTAGCTAGCTATCTGCCAGGAGGATGTCATGTCATTGGAGGAGTGGGTGAATGACTGACTTTTCCCCCTCATATGGTCTTTTGGTGGCTACAACTAGAGATGCAGGTGTCATGTAGGTGTCAGCTAGCAAGAAATGTGAATCGCTTTGCTAGCTAGCTTGATAGATATGCTGAACTTGAACAACTATTATCACAATTAGCACATATCTTAGTTGTCAATCAAACGTTATTGGCATCAATCAAATGAGTGGGCAGGCAGGCAAGTTCCCATTCAGTTGTCAAAATGTGGGTTGGGACAAGCATGCATTGGCAGGCAAGCTGCAGAAGGACGAGCAGGCTACTATTCCCCATTGTTTATCAGTGCAACTTTGACGGCCAACTAGCTGAAAAAGTTTGAGAGAGTTTATCTAATGTTCCCTGGTTAGATTTTAGCTCATCTCGCTCTGGCTGGCATTAGTTGTTGATCTTGCTGTTTGATCAATAGGACTGTGAAGTTCCCAAATGTAAGAGGAATCACATGGTATTTACATATTTGCAGAAATCCATTCAGGTGTATTTTGTGGGTTTTGGGAGATGTGTTCTAATGATCTAAAGGGATGCTGTTAATACTGCCTGGAAACACACAGTCCAGTTCTAAGTTAATGACGGCAGGCCCTACTGCCTGGAAACACACGGTCCAGTTCTAAGTTAATGACGGCAGGCCCTACTGCCTGGAAACACACAGTCCAGTTCTAAGTTAATGATGGCAGGCCCTACTGCCTGGAAACACACAGTCCAGTTGTAAGTTAATGACGGCTGGCCCTACTGCCTGGAAACACACGGTCCAGTTCTAAGTTAATGATGGTAGGCCCTACTGCCTGGAAACACACAGTCCAGTTCTAAGTTAATGATGGTAGGCCCTACTGCCTGGAAACACACGGTCCAGTTCTAAGTTAATGATGGCAGGCCCATGTCGCAAATGGCTTATTGGCATATAGGCCTACTGTAGCTCTGTTCCTGGACAGACAGATGTTTTTATTCGGTTTTATTTACTGCAGTGTATATTAATTGTCAAAATGCATGGCCGCTTTCCCACTCTATATTGCAATAGAGATTTCACAAATACCTTAGTATACCTCATTCCCAAACATTCCATGAATTTATGAAAACGTGAAAATGACCAAACCTAAGTGGTGGCAGAAAATGAAAAAAAAAAAAAAGGGGTCGTATTCTTCCTGGGGTGTATATGAACAGATTGTAATAAGATTTAATGTTGCTCAAACACTGTCAGTTCCAATTTAACGACAGAGGACAGAGGACACACCATTCAAGGCTTTTAGCGATAGAGAGTCAATGGATAGATTGTTGCTTCACTTGTTTAAACACTCAGGGACATGTCTGTGCTCCCTGTTAACAGCTGTATAAATATGAATGGGTCTTCCCATAGGGACTATCCATTTAATTTTATTGTCATATTCCTCAGAAACAGTTAAAATCAATTATGGAGTGCTGAGGGATGCTTTGTGTGTGTGTGTGTGTGTGTGTGTGTGCATTGCTTTAATTAGATGAAGATGTGAGTGGTGTCAGGGGAACAGCACAACACACACTATAACACAGGTCTGTGTTCTCTATGGGCTTGACATGTATCCTCCCACATCACTGTTTGTTTAGTGGCTGTTGAACATACGGCTCTCTATGATCTCTCCATTCCTCTCTTCTATGATCTCTCCATTCCTCTCATCTATGATCTCTCCATTCCTCTCATCTATGATCTCTCCATTCCTCTCTTCTATGATCTCTCCATTCCTCTCATCTATGATCTCTCCATTCCTCTCATCTATGATCTCTCCATTCCTCTCATCTATGATCTCTCCTTTCCTCTCATCTATGATCTCTCCTTTCCTCTCATCTATGATCTCTCCATTCCTCTCATCTATGATCTCTCCATTCATCTGTGTGTGATTAGCAGTGTTGGATTGGAGGAGTTTTGATTTATTTCAGAGTATTAGTTTCAGCTGTAGCAGCCAAACATCCAGATGCTCTGAGCATCTGTGAGGGAAGCCAACATCTCACTTGATAAATGTTTAGTCCTGGAAATGGGACTTCTGGAACTGTGCTGTTGTGTTTCTTTTCTGGACATCTTACGTAAACATCAGCCAGGAGTCTAAATTAAAATCTAATTTGTTAATGACTTGGAAATCAATCAAACTTATTTAGAGGGTTCAAACCCATCAAAAACATCTGGTTAAAACACCATGGAAATAACTGAGAGTAAATCATCTAATCAGGGACATGGCTAATACATTGATGGATAGCTGTAAAGCCCCACAAACACTTTCTCTGGGAGTGTGTCTAACAGATATTGACCCTGCGCTCCAGCTAAGTGGACCCATAACTCTAATCTCCTCATCATGTTTACAGCCACAGGGGTGAGAGACGTTTTTAGTCTTCAAGTCTTTTTCCACCATCTCCTCCATTCATTGGAAAGTTAGGGCCTGTCACTCACCCAGCGTTGAGGGTGGTGTGTGTGTGTGTGTGTGTGTGTGTGTGTGTGTGTGTGTGTGTGTGTGTGTGTGTGTGTGTGTGTGTGTGTGTGTGTGTGTGTGTGTGTGTGTGTGTGTGTGTGTGTGTGTGTGTGTGTACGTGTGTCAGAGTGACAAGTTTACCATCACACAGAGTGATTATGGGCATGGGGGTCTGTCAGCGATGAAACACAGATCTGAAAGGGCTCTAAGATGGGCCTGGTGATAAGACCGAGAAGAGCTGTCGGGGGAAGAGAGAGACACTCTGCAGTGAACAACAGAGCTGTGTGACGGAGAGATGAGAGAGAGAGAGAGAGAGAGAGAGAGAGAGAGAGAGAGAGAGAGAGAGAGGCAAAAAAAGCAAATAATAGAGAAAAAGAGTCTAACAATTAAAAGTCTCCACTCTACCAGACAACAGGCCTTTCTACTCGACCTTCTCTCTACTGACCACCTCCAGAGGTTTCTGGTTACTATGAGAAAGGGGACAAAGTGCTACAACTGTGAGCGATATACCAGATGTGTTATAGGGTGGCCATTTTAACAGTCATCCCCACTTTGTAGACTTCACTGCTGGACCAAGTGCTCCATATCGGCCGTCTTGAAATGACATCTGTGAGGTCAAACTAGACTAGAGCCACGTTTGTATGTTAGCTGCAGACCAAGTGATGCTTGGCAGATGGATGTGTGTTATCACTGGGTGGACATTTTGGGGTGATAAAGAGAAGGAGATTAGTAATCTGCTCTGAGGGGCGAAAGGACCACAGAGCTGGTTTTCATCTGATGGACAATAGAGGTGGCCGTCTTTAGCCTTTAGACCTCAGTGTATCTCACGCTGTTCTTAATGGGATTTCATTGAATGCGTTAAGATAACCATGGTTAGACCTTAGTGTGTCTCAGGTTGTTCTTAATGGGATTTCATTCAAAGCGTTAAAGATAACCATGGCTCATTCACGCCGCTGTGATTTCAGAGGGGACTACGGACTTAAAAAAACGGCAGAATGTTTTCTCTCCATTCTGTCTTAACGGCAGTTTCTCAACCATTGTGGCTCGGCCATTGGAACGAGATGGGATGTGAATGATGTTTGTCCGCTTTGTATTGAATGAAAGCGAGAGATGAAAAGAAGGGAGAAAAAGAGGACCCTCGTTTTGGACAAAACTAACATCCAGCGTTGCTTCTATAGAAGACAGATCTATAGAATAAACTTTTGTGTTCCCAGAAGTCAGGGGGTTAACTGAATCCTGGAAGCATCCGTAGTTCCAGTCATTTGTTCGATCTGGTGAAGTGTTCCTTTTGATGTGTGTGTGTTTGTGTGTGTCTCTCTGTGTGTTTATTTCATCAATCCAACCTACTGACCAGCCATTCTCTTTCTTCTCACTTCCAAGTGGTGTCTCACTTTCATAAAAACCCAGCGGTCCATTCACACTTCCATCCACTTTTATCTTCTCCTCATTCCAGAAGGGTTGAAATGTCATCGCTGAGGTAATGCTATATCTCCCCTCCCTCCCTCCCTCCCTCCCTCCTCCCTCCCTCCCTCCCTCCCTCCCTCCCTCCCTCCCTCCCTCCCTCCCTCTCTTCAAATGCCGATACACAATCAGCCAACTGTATTCTATTTCTGAAAGGACAACCCCAGTCAAACAGAATCGTACAACGACACATGCCACAAATCCATAAAAAAATGATTCCCTTTAGTTATGTTTAAACGTTCATAGGTTGTCTTATCTGACTCGTTTTATTAAGTTATCAGGGCTGGACCGCTGACAGAGAAGTAGTTGTCAGGGATATCTGATGGCAACAGGGATCTTGGTGGTGCTGGGGATTTCTGCTTCAGGTTTGTGTGTATGTATGTATGTATGTATGTATGTATGTGTGTATGTATGTATGTATGTGTCTGTGTGTGTGTGTGTGTGCGCGCGCACGCGCGTGTGTGTGTGTGTTTGTTTGCGTGTAAAGAAGGGGAGAGAACATAGTCTGAGCGCCAACAGACACTCTTAATCCCAAGTCTAGAGACATGACAAGACTCCTAAATTGATACACTGATTAAACTATTAAGATTAGGTCTTTATGTTTAGTCTGTTCTGTATTCTAACCAGGACAGCTGTTTAAGTAGCTGGTGTATGTTTGTCTGCCAGTGGGGGAATGGATCTTTTATATAAAATGTTATATTTAGTTGTTTTATTAAATCTCATAAATGTTTTATTGCAAATAAACAAGTAATTATGCAAATAAACAATTATAAAAGCTGACTTCGACTTCTATGGGATGGATACCTCTTGCTGTTATAATGAGGATTACAGAGAAATAGCTCCGGCTGTTCTAATGCTTATCCAATAAAAATGCAGTAAATCACCGACTTGGCACATCATTGCTCACATTAGGCTACACATCATGAAATATATTGCAGACAGTAGCAAAATAGAACTCAATTGATTGAACGTGAATTGTATTCCAATGTCATGGAAATAGGCCTACAGCCTACTGTTTATATTTTAATGTAGTCATCTCAGCTTTAAGAATATTTTTATACGCCGCTTGTTTGTAACAATTACAACTTCGGTTCAGAAGGTCACAGAGAGACAGATAAACCCTGTGATTTTATGTTTAGCTGTCACGTCCAGGCCTGAGAAGACAGGCTGGCGTGTTTAGTTTTGTTTTGGTGTAGGGTTTTTTCTGTTCTAGGTTATCTATTTCTATGTTGGGGTAATGGTTCCCAATTAGAGGCAGCTGTGTGTCGTTACCTCTAATTGGGAACCATATATATGTTTGTAGTTTTCACTAGGGGTTTGTGGGTTATTATTTGTTCATAGCTTTTTAATGTGTTATGGTCAAGGTTATGATCTTCGGTCGTTATTTTTGCCCAGTTACGTTATTTAATAAAGAATGTATACTGGATGCCTCGCTGCGCCTTGATCTGTCCCTTCAGGAGATCGTGACATTAGCAGAGATCTTCTGTGTATAAAGTGACGCGGGAAAGCAAAAAAACATCTAACGACGCACTTACCACTGGGCACAGACGTTAATTCAACGTCTATTCCACATTGGTTCAACGTAACTTCAGTACACATTTCGGTACACCAGAATTACATTCATTTCCAATGGAACGTTGCGTTTGCCTTGCAGCATTGCGTTGCAGAGGCAATTGCAGTGTGTTCTGTGTGGTGCATACGTTGGATTTATCGTACATACGCATCAAACTGTATGCGTAGACGGCTTGACAGAAATGGTAGCAGAAGGTGAATGTTGAACTTTTGTTGCATACATATCCAGATGATACTGCGTACTATTTTGCGCAATGACGCTGTCGGTGTGTTCGAAGCGTGCGGCAGGTGTTAGATTACAAGTCTTTTTAAGTGCAATATTAATAACGATGGTTTTGGGAAACAGCTGAGTGATTTAACAGTGTTCTTACGAAGGTCTAATGATGAACTTAGCCTTAAGATAGTTTTGGGAAACCGGGTCCCTTGTGAAACAACTTTCTGTTATAATGAGGATTACAGAGAAATAGCTCTGGTGAAACAATGAGTTTGGACACAAGTCCAGTTCAACTCTGTACAAAAATGACTTTGGATACCGGTAGAAGATTATTTGGCTCTACACCTCCAGTAAAATGTTCTGTACCACTAGAATGTGTATTGGAGAATTCCACTGCACAGATGTTCAGACTTTTTCCCCAATCCCTGAGCAGCACTTGAACAGGTGACATTAAAACGCCTCACTGATTAAAGCAAACAACAGTAGAATTGTTGATAGCTATGGTCACATTCACTGTCATTCAGTGAATTAGAACAGCGTGTGGGATTCTGTTGAGATACTTTCTTGTTCTATTTCTGTATGTGGTTCCATAGAATATCCCAGAGTATAATAGAATAAAATAGAATAGAAAAGAAAGAAAAAGAAATGGGAAACAAATATAGAACAGAATTGAATAGAATAATTGTTCGCCTGTAACAATTAATGTTGTGATCGAGGGGTTGGAAAGTGTGATTTAGCGTCACAGATACCCCAAGCATCTGTCCTCACACATACCACACAAAAAACTCTCCGAAATTAAATTAACCGCCATACAAAATCACATCTGAAGCGGTACTGTGAGCTGAGTGCCAAAAACAATAAACAAGCAACCGCAAGCATATGGAGCCCAACCCACAACCCACAACTCTCTCACTCAACCACATCTCCATAGAAGACATGTCCAAGTCCTTCACTGAAGCCACACCAGACAGCTGACACACAACCAGGGCTGGGTCCCTTTACTTTAGCAGTCCAAATAGACAAATCTCAATTCAATCGCAATTAAGCAGGTTAAAACTGTGAAAATATTTGGATTTTGGTTGTTGTTAATGTAAAGTTCACTGTTATCGCGGTGTGTAGTTATCTTTCAGATCGTTCGTCTGTCAGTTTAGCAGTTTAGTGGTTCGGTGTTATCTGGGGTGAGATCTTACCTAAATGGACTTCAGGCAGGACTATTTTTACTGTATCTTGAGGTGATGATGACACTAATGTGCTGTTCAAGGTTATTCATAGTCAGTGGAAATAATCACAGAACTGGAGTTCCTATTCTGTCAGAGATTCAACAAAAATCTCTGTCAGTATATTTTAATAGGGTGAGTTGTATCAATGTATTCGGACATTTGGGGATCCCCTTCCCCTCCACTGTAACTATTCCCCAGGTCGTTGCTATAAATGAGAATGTGTTCTCAGTCAACATACCTGGTAAAATAAGGGTTAAAAATGTTTTAATAATAATTGGCACAGCAAATACAGTTTGACCACCATTTTGTCTGACCACCTAATCAGAGAAATTGCGCTACCACAGAGTCCCCTCTCTCCTAATTTCCCAGAGTGAGTTAGTAATTAAACAGGCTCTGTCTGGGTAGTGCAGCAGTAGACCAGTCAGACTGTGACAAAAGCCTTAACCACCATGTTGTAACCTCACCAGGTCAAGCGGGGTCTGTGTGCATGTGTGCGTGTGTGCGTGTGTGCGTGTGTGCGTGTGTGTGTGTGTGTGTGTGTGTATGTGTGTATGTGCTTGCGTGTCTGTGTGACAAAATAACTACACGTGTATGTCTGTGTGTGTGTGGGTGTGCGTATGTTTGTGACCTGGGATATATCAAAACAACTGGACAATGTCCCTGTCCCCGAGTCCTGCTGGGAAAGTAGACCAATCACAGTCCTGCCAATGGCAATCAAACTGACGAAAACCTTCAAAAGATGAATATAACTCAAGTGACTAGAGAGTAATTATAGCCAATAGAAGATTTGCTTGAAGATAGTATCAATACACCAGAAGTCTTGTTGGTTTTAGTTAACAAAGCGGAGAGGGATTTTTAGACATAAAACCAAGTAGAGAAGGTAAATTCAAGCTCAGAAAATCTAAACGGCAACATTATGATCCACACACCACCATATACCCGTCCTTCAAATCTACCACAAATCTCTCCTGTTCAGACCATAGTTTCAAAAGGACTCAAGTGATATCTGACATCTATCACAGGCCATGAGAAATCCTGATGAATGGAGATGTGGCGTTCTAAGGAGAACCAGGTTCCCTCCATGCAGACTGACAATCACTTCCACATGGTCTATCAGAGAGCTGAATGATGGTGATGACACGCACACACGCACACGCGCACACACACACGCACACGCGCACACACGCGCACACACACACACACACACACTCACACACACAGTGAATGATGATGTGAATGAATAACGATGTGCTAGAGGTATTATTTAGGATCACGGATGTGAGTCAGAGTAATGTCAACTTATCCTGATGATAGATCGACCAGGGCTGAGTAGGTGAGCAGCTTCATCAAATTGGGCGTAACTATATCTCACTGGAATTGCTGCTATGAAGCAAGGACAATATGAGGAAATTGGTGAAAAATATATTTTCTAGGAAAATACCACACACAGGCATTTCAGCATTATTTCAACGCTTGCTGACATTCGCTGTAAGAAATGTTTGTTTTACAGTTATTTCCTTGGTTATTCCCCAGTCATGTGCAGTTCAGCCACTATAAGTTGCAGCTATCAAAGAAGTTAAGACAACCAGTAAGTTCTGTAAAAATATCTCAATTTCCAAAGTCTTATAAACCATCATATTATCACTGTAGTCTGGTACTGCTGTTTCTGATGAGATGATAAGTCTTTCTCTCTTACCATGAAATGTTCCCTTTCAATGGACAACTTGATTTTCTTTTTTTGTCAGTATAAATCCTTCTGTAACATAAATATATATGCATGACGTCTGGGCATCCATTTTGTGTCTGATTCTTGGCTGGTGTTCAGTATAGTGTCTGGACATGTTGAAAATGTATCTACAGCTCGAGGCGGAATTTGAACGCTATGTTGGTTAATCCACAGCTGGAAGACCCCCTCGGTTCTCTCACAAAGACTGGCTATTGTTTTAATAAAACATATATTGTTTCCATACACAGGGCCTTGGGAAAGGCTGCACACGGAACAGCTTGAAACTACAAGTAGCGGTAAAATCTGAAAAGAAAACGATGGACAAACGTCAAACAATGCAGTGAGTTGATGAGTTGATGTTGGACCAAGACTTTTTCCAAATATCACCTCTCAGCAAACGTTTTCAACTTTTCAAAAGAAAAAGGATTTGCAGGTAATATGCTAAAATATGATGATTAACAACTACAGTATAATAAAGTGGGACTTTCGGGAGCCAGTGGTTTGAGCCAATGCAGTCATGTTCTGTGTAGTACAGTATGTATCAGCCATGGGTTCAAAACCTATTTGAAACCATGTCAAATACTGCATTTGTGCTTGATTGAGCTTGCCTGTTGCAATGGAACCAATAGACATGTCTCAAAAGTGCAAACCCCGCCCATAGCACTCCAGGCAGGTTTAATCAAACACTGAAAGTATTTGAAAGATTTTCAAACACTATTTGAACCCAGGTCTGGTCAGTACTCAAAGGAGATGAACTACAGACAGGGGAACGATCTCCTCGCTGCGAATTAATCAACAAGCTCCAAGATCATGGAACAACATCCAGGAGGTTTAGGATGTGGTCTCTGGACTCCACATAAAGACAGATGTTTAAAAGAACCAAAGGAAATCATGCTATTTTCAAAACGCTGCCCAAACTTTGACCAGACTAGGCTTTCTATATAATTCTATAAATATACAGTATTTAACTACAAAGGTCATAGATGAAAACCAACTGGCTGGTCTGAGAAACCTCACTCCAAGATAGGCTCCTTAGGGTCCTCATTTTAGAAGTGAAAATGTTTATTGTCTCAATCAAATGAATCACACTGGACCTCTGTGATTAACTGGCTGTTTTACTTCAGGACAGTCACGCAGGCTTCCGCGTGTGTGACTGAGCGTGTGTGTGTGTGTGTGTAGCCTTTACTGTCTGTGTCCACCTGGGCTTAGTATAGAATCAGGGAATGTAGGACTATGCCCTAAGGGGTGCACTGTTAGCAAAAACCTTAGTTACAGTTAACACACCAGGAAATCAATCTAGGGCAATACAGGAAGTAAGGCTGCTTATTTTATCCTCCCATTCAATGTATCTCTTTTTTCCTTGTTATTATTTAGATACCATGGAGGTCTGTGTAATTCTGATTTAATTAAACATGACAGAGGAATGAATAAATGGGTGGTTTGTATGAAGCAGTACAGTGTGGATTTCAGAGAGAGAGAAAAGAGAGAGAGCAACAGAAAAAAGAGTGAAAGAGAGGGAGATTCATTTCTAAACAGCTCTACCCTGACCCCTACTGACCAGGCATTCTGAGATGTCACCTATGTGAACCGGCAGGGTCCTACTATACAACCAGTGAATCAACTTTATGATTGTCTCACTCTCACCGTGTATAAAAAGGCTATCTAACATCAGACCTTAAAGTAAAAAGGACACTAATCTTCTACCCTCATACCCACTTCTTCTCATCTAACCCCCTACTACTCAGTGGTGTGTATTCATGGATGCCAAGGGAAGCCAGACCTCCCAAAATAATTTACCCCCCAAAATAATACAAAACATGGCATTGGCATTTCAGTACAAGTAGGATGAACGCGAACGCGCACGCACACACACGGCACATAGAAATCAGCCACATCATATTTAGCTTATGTTGATTAGACTAATTGTTTTTGGTTTCTTTTAGTTGTCACTGTATTATGCTAAGTGGAGGTGATGTGAGGATGTTGAAATGTTGAAATGTTGAAATCGTAACTCTCTGTAGTTCTAAATCAATAGTTGTTTAGTAGTCTGAAAATGTCGGACACATTAACTTGCTTGACCATGCTGTAAGTCATGTAACTGTCTGTTACAGGCAACATGCGTCGTGGACTTCACCAGACAGAGGTTTCTATCCGGTTTCTATCCTATAAAACAAAGGTGTGGTTGAATTTATTCTACCACTGTCTTCTTATATATCACAATGTCAAGACATATGATTTAACAGGTTATAGAGCAAACAACGCAATAGGTTGTTATATGGCCCTTTATCCTTCCTTCTGTGTCCGCTTTAGGGGTACATCACCCTTTAAAAGGGGTACCTTGCTGAGCTCTAGTGGTCTCTTGGCCTGGGTATAGAGCCCCAGACTGGTGCCTTGAGTCTGGGGTAACCACCAGATGGCCGCTTCCTAGTCTCTAAGAGAGTCTTAACTATCACAGTTCAGGATATGGCTTAGTTTAATGATACTTTCGTCCTAGTCAGACAGTTATATATTATTCATCAAGCATTCAGAGACACTACAAACAGTGAGCATTTTCATTGACTTTGGGTCATATTTTCACATCGATATATTAATTTCCCTGTCTTGTTTAATAGCAAGGTCTAAGGTTTATGTCTGAGAGATCAGATGGTTTAGATTTTCCTGTCATCATGGTGTTGTATTTAAACGCAGAAGTCGTTCGAGAAAAGTGAAACCTATACTCCGTGTGCGGACTACATGTTCGTTAATGGTCTAACGGCTGTGTCAGTCTCCCCCAAAAACGAATACACACCTGTTAAAACAAGACAGGACTTATGGGGACTAAAACAGACTTATGGGACTGTCAATACTGCAGAATACGGTCCTTATGAGTGCCCTCAACATGTACTTCCTAACACAGGACAAGTTTTATAAATGTAAAGCTTTCGTATGGGATTTGCTAATCAAATGAAGATGGCTGCCGTCCTTTTGCGATGATGTGGTGCGATCGTCACCGTGGAGACGCCTTGTGTCTCTCGGGTGTATTCCCGAACTTCCCTACCAGGTTGCTAATAGGTTGCTAATAGTGGAAGCTGACTTGTACTAATGTCACGACCACTTAAAAGTGATATGGAACTAATTCATGAATTTCCTCTCATTCTCATAAGAAGAGATTTTCACGTTAAGGCGTGGAGGGAAAATAAATACATTCCATTGGAATATCAGGTTTAGACTTACTGAGTAAAAATAATAAACTTTCCCTCAAGTTCATAACAGTTAGCCTGGGAGGGGGAATAATAGCTAAGCTAACAGTGCCCTGGGTCTCTGGGTCTGGGGTCTGACATGCTAGCTGCTCCTGTGCGTACTGTATATTCAGGGGTGATACTGTGGAAACGTTAGCTGTAACACTCTGGGATGTTAAAATGTACTGTGACAGGATTCTGTGAGAGTGTTACATAGATCTTGTTTTCACAGGGTTAAGTTCTTTAAGTGGTGTGTTAACAGTGTTTGTGTCGGAGCTATGTGGTGGGAGTGGTGTATTTATGGCCCTTTTCTGCTTTATTTCTGCTTTATGTTCGACCATTCTAGGGTGTGTAGTGCTCATTGTATCCGTGAGAGACACCAACATGAAAGAGGAGTCACTTGTAAAGAATCAGTCATAGTTCAACATTCAACTCTATCTAGGACCACCAGAGAGTCACATAAATATGACTCTGAGTCAACCTACAGTTGATACATAGGTGTACTATGACAGTTGTAGCGACATGGAGTCATCCCTTGCTATGGAATTCTCATGCAGTGGTGCTCACAGTCCGCTTGTCATGTCATGGTGGAATTCAGACCTCCTAACCTAAAGTTTTACCTCAGTGTTGAAAAACAAATCTAAAGATGAGTTAGTCATCTTTTAGAAATGAAAGAATTACATTGTATATAATTGAAGTGTGAATGGCATACAGCTATTCCAACAACATTATCCCTCACAGTTACATTTTAAACTTGATTGAACATCCACTAAGTCATTAGTAAATCTACTTAAACCATAATGTGGCCGTAAACCATATGTCTTTACGTTAACCTTGTTGCTTTACAATAACGTCTTGGCAGAGTAAACTAACGGCAGTTATGACTTCCTTCCTGTCTAGGCAGTATGGTATATTTTTTATGGCTTACGATGATGTGTGTAATATCAACATGGCGCCGGTCCTAATTGTAAAAATAAACAGCCGATAGAGAAGGTTGAGGACGTAATGACTTATTAGCTACAGATAGGGACGAGATAGAGGCTATTCACTAGGGCTGATATTTCAGTATGGGGTAGATTTAAATGAAGAGTTTCATTCCAAAATGCTATACAGTATGTCTATTTTCAGAAATGTTGGTAAATTAGATTTTATTGTTTAAAGAAATTATGAAAGAGATTGGTGTGTTTTTTCACGATCTAATCATGGAATGGGGTTGTTCAGTGACTGACATGTATTTGTTTGAAATGTATCACTTGACGGCAAATAATCCTTTTTTTTTTTTTGCATAATGCTATACATCTGCCTCAATCTCCGAGAAATAAGTAGTGCTGCTAGGCTTTACACAGTCAAATGTAACAAATAACTATTTTTAAGGGGGCTATTAAAATCATGCTATTCTTATGCTTCATTGGGATTTCAATGGTGCCGAAAATGCTTCACTTGTGGAAAATAAATAAATGTATTATTATAATTTTTTATTAAGAACACATTGCCTTAGTAGGCCTAGTCATGTCTGTCTGTCTGTATTGGCAGTGTTTCCTGAACAGCATTGTCTAAGATTCCACAACCCATGTCAACCTTCAGATAGGTTCTTAATATTCCATGACGGCAAATATGTACTTTTAGAGTGACTGCCATCCATCTTGTCCACCAACAGTCTGAAGAAACACTTAGCTATGAGAATGATAGCATGAATGATAACAGAAAATGAGATCTAAAGTATTGAAGAATTGCAAATGTACAGAGTTCCTTACTTGCCCTGGATTCAGACTAAATACTACTTTAAACGACAAACTTGACAAACCTATAATCAATCATTTTCAGTGGAAAGAGCTGACATGAGCAGAAATTCAGAGAGGAGATTTAAAGTGCTTAAAAACTGCAAACATAGAGAGTGCTTATGGAGAGATAACATAAACAGATTGTTGTAGGGGTAGGTTGTACAGAGACATGTGCACTAGGTGATAAGATCATTGTGCTTTCTGGTTTAAAGGTTAAAGGAAACTCCACCCAAAAACGATATTTTAGTACTTGTTTCATTAGTCCATTGTTGACATAGCCCAAAAATGTTTTGCTTGTCAGCAATCAAGTTTTCATGATATGTAACTTTCAAAATATCGAAAGCATCCCCTTATGATACGTTTTGTATCATTTGATGTTGCATTTTGCATCATGTGATGTTGCGTTTTGTATCATATGATGTTGCGTTTTGCATCATGTGATGCAAAATGCATCATACATGGATGATTTCTGCATTTTGGAAGTTTAACATTAACAGTACCTAACATGAACTGTATCTATACATAATTTAACATGAACAGTATTTATACATCATTTAACACGAACCATATCTATACATAATTTAACATGAACAGTATTTATACATAATTTAACATGAACCGTATCTATACATCATTTAACATGAACCATATCTATACATCATTTAACACGAACCATATCTATACATAATTTAACATGAACAGTATTTATACATAATTTAACATCAACCGTATCTATACTGTCATGCGGTGGGTGTAGCTGGTGTAGGTAAGTCAGGCGCAGGAGAGCAGAGATGAGTGGACTAAGCACTTTACTCAGGCAATGTTAAAATTACAGAACCCAACCGTGTCACACAACAAATGCCCAAAACCAAGTAAGGCAGCACAAAGTACAAAATACACGTAAAAGTACCGGCTGCCACAAAGCACAGGTGAAGACCAACAAACCCGACGTAAACCCGGCATGTCAAACAATTCCCCACACAGACATGGGGGAAACAAAGGGTTAAATACACAACAGTAATGAGAGAAAATGAAAACCAGATGTGTGGGAAAACAAGACAAAACAAAATGGAAAATTAAAGGTGGATCGGCGATGGTTAGAAGACCGGTGACGTCTACCGCCAAACGCCGCCCGAACAAGGAGAGGAACCGACTTCGGTGGAAGTCGTGACATATACATCATTTAACATGAACAGTATCTATACATCATTTAACATGAACAGTATTTATACATAATTTAACATGAACCATATCTAAACATCATTTAACATGAACAGTATTTATACATAATTTAATATGAACCATATCTATATATCATTTAAACATGAACAGTATTTATACATCATTTAACATGAACCATATCTATACATCATTTAACATGAACAGTATCTAAACATCATTTAACATGAACAGTATCTAAACATCATTTAACATGAACAGTATTTATACATCATTTAACATGAACCATATCTATACATCATTTAACATGAACAGTATTTATACATAATTTAACATGAACCATATCTAAACATAATTTAACATGAACAGTATTTATACATAATTTAATATGAACCATATCTATATATCATTTAACATGAACAGTATTTATACATCATTTAACATGAACCATATCTAAACATAATTTAACATGAACAGTATTTATACATCATTTAACATGTACCATATCTATACATCATTTAACATGAACAGTATTTATACATCTTTTAACATGAACCATATCTAAACATCATTTAACATGAACAGTATCTATACATCATTTAACATGAACCATATCTATACATCATTTAACATGAACCGTGTCTATACATCATTTAACATGAACAGTATCTATACCTAATTTAACATGAACAGTATTTATAAATCATTTAACATAAACAGTATCTATACATAATTTAACATGAACAGTATTTCTACACCATTTAACATGAACCGTATCTATATATAATTTAACATGTACCATATCTATACATCATTTAACATGAACAGTATTTATACATCATTTAACATGAACCATATCTATACATAATTTAACATGAACAGTATTTATACATAATTTAACATGAACAGTATCAGTACATCATTTAACATGACCAGTATCTATACATCATTTAACATGGACAGTATTTATACAGCGTTTAACATTAACCATATCTATACATAATTTACCATGAACAGTATCTATACATCATTTAACATGAACAGTATCAGTATATCATTTACCATGAACAGTATCTGTACATCATTTAACATGAACAGTATCAGTACATCATTTAACATGAACAGTATCTAGACATCATATAAAGATTTCTTCAGTAACAGCTTTACTGGAGAGATTAGCCTATGTGTGACTTTCAGAAAATGAAATACTGTTGTTTGGTTCTTCATTTGAATTACTGTACAATGAGTGTACAAAACATTAGGAACACCTGCTCTTTCCATGACATAGACTGACCAGGTGAATCCAGGTGAACGCTATGATCCCTTATTGATGTCACTTGTTAAATCCACTTCAATCAGTGCAGATGAAAGGGAGGAGACAGGTAAATGTATTTTTAAGCCTTATAGACAATTGAGACATGGATTGTGCATGTGTGCCATTCAGACAAAAAACGTAAGTGCCTTGGAAAGGGATATGGTAGTAGGTGCCAGGCACACCGGTTTGAGTGTGTCGAGAACTGTAGTTTCCAGTATGTATCAAGAATGGTCTACCACCCAAAGGACATCCAGCCAACTTGACAACTGTGGGAAGCATTGGAGTCAACATGGGCCAGCATCCCTGTGGAACGCTTTTAACACCTTATAAAGTCCATGTCCCGATGAACATCGGCTGTTCTGAGGGCAAAGGGGGCTGCATCTCAGTATTAGGAAGGTGTTCCTAATGTTTTGTAAACTCAGCGTATACCACTGTGTTAAGTTACCTAACTACAAGTCTTTGCTCATAAGAGTAGACTAAGGAGACTTCTACAGAATATAGGCCTATCAATCCATATAATGTCAAATATCTTTTCCAGTAGAAGTTGACCGCGTAATTTGTTATTGTTGGGGATATGTCACAGTGTGACAATGTGCACCTGGGATTAGGAGGATGGAGAATATAATTCCCCTTCATAACCAACTGACCATCAAATTACACATCCTGGCGTTTCCTACAGGAATACAGTAAGGCGTATGCAGTGAAAGCCAACCTGATCCTATAGGCTAGCACTCTCTCTGCGTGGGTAGTCACAATGGACCCACTAAACACAGGGAAAACATTCCCAATGTGACTATGACCTTTTTACACTTATATATCATTATTTATATTGAATTACATCAAATTGTATTATTACAAACGCTAAAGCCAAATTACCCCCCTGCTCCTATCATATTGAAATCCCATTTGAATACCATGTTTGAGCAGACATCGTATTCTTTCTCCACCACCTCTATCTGCCAGCTACAACATAGTGTGGATTTAATGTCATCAATCCACCATGAATTGTAACATGTTGACAGTGGATCTGCTATAGCTGGATGAAATACTGCCCTTTCTCAGGATTGTCCAGCGTTTCAAGTGGAGCTCCGCAGTAGAAGACCTAGGTTCAAACTGCATTTGTTTCCTTTCAAATAGTTTGATGGTTTTATTAGAGTCTGTCTGGACTGCCAGGTGGATGGGGTTTGCACTTTTGAGATTATTCCATTGGTCCCATTGCGTCAGGTAAGCTCAATCAAGCACAGTGAACGGGTTTGAAAGAAAACAAATATGATTTGAACCCAGGCAGGGTTGTCCGGTGCAGCTGGCAGAGGTTTTACAATATATAGCCCCTCCAGAGTGTCTTGTCTCTGTGGACAGAACCAATACCTCTCCACTCCATCCCTCCATCCCCTCTCTCCACGCTTGGATGAGCGTACTCAATGTACTGTGAGCTGTGTATGTGATTTCACTGTTGGGGTTGGCAATGGTTACCAAACCTGTCTGATTCTTCTTCAACTACAGGGAAAGCCCACTGGATTGTGATGAGAAGAGAACAGAGAGAAGGAATGGATCTATACTGGAATAAAAACCAGGACTACTAAACTGTATCTGTGAGAACCACTGCCATGATGTACGAGACATGAAGGTATCTGGTCCATTACGAGCCCCAGACCCTGCCTGTTTCCCGTGTCCATGCACCCTGTGTGAACACACAAGTCAACAGGGGGGCACATTTTTCCAACAGTCGCCATGCAAGGCTGCTAAGAGATTTGGAGATGTCAGTTGGTTCTATCTTTGGGGCGGCTGTGTGCTCCTGTGTCCATCCCCCACATACATGATTCCCCCTGAGTGTCTGAGACATTGTTTCCCAGC
Source organism: Brachymystax lenok tsinlingensis (assembly GCA_030435695.1). Lineage (NCBI taxonomy): Eukaryota > Metazoa > Chordata > Actinopteri > Salmoniformes > Salmonidae > Brachymystax > Brachymystax lenok. The sequence continues at coordinate 14,942,718 of CM059812.1, forward strand.
GTCCCGTGCTGCATCCCAAATGGCACCCTTTTCCCTATAGGCCCTGGTCAAAAGTAGTGCACTTAAAAGGGAATAGGGTGCATTCATGATGCAGCCCCGGACGCTCGTCTCGACTCCCCGACCGGTTTGCTTTTTATTTTTCATGGGCAACTCCCATATCAAAAATATATGCGTTCCCAGAGACAAGCATATCTATCCATCTAATTTCCGAACCCAGAACCAAATATGTAATGAGAGACTACTATCCATCTAACTGAGCAACAGAGGGAGAAAAAGCAAGCCAAGTCTCTACACAACTGTACTGTTGGGGTTTAAATCATTGGAGCTGTCTTTGGGTCTTTGAGACGATTTATGCAGTCACGTTTTACAGCAACGATTCAAGATATGTCCAGAAGTTATTCCTGAGACTGTAGTTTAGTAGAGAACTGTAGTTTGATATGGAGGGTGATACCACGATTCAGCTCTTCGGCAAAAAAAGAAAGAGTATTGAAAGATGTGTAATAGATGGACTATATACAGTATTATAGTGTTTTCTTGCTTTCAGTTTCCTCTCCAGAAATGCTACATCAACATGTCACATTTTATTCAGGTTGATTTGACACTTTGGTCACTGCGTGTCCTCTCAAGAGAACGAAGAGAAACGTCTGTGGAAAAACGAATTCTCCCAGACCACAACCGTTCTGGAGCTTCTCCAACGTTACAGCTGTCGGACATCTTGTTTGTATCCCAATAGCCAAACTTGTGCATTTCATAAAATAAAGAGATGTATTGACAATGCATACTATGTAGTGTGCTAGTGTGGATATGGGGACATAGTTGGCTTCTTCATCTTGTTTTCAAAATATGTTTCTGTCAGATATCTATCTGCCTTCTCGTGCGCAACCAAAACGAAATGCCAGCCACTTTGTCAGAGGTCAGTTTGAGTATGAACATATGATTCTGACATATTGATTTAGGAGTGTTCCAGACGTCCATTATAGTCATATTTATTTAGGAGTGTTCCAGAACTCCATTATAGTCCTATTGATTTAGGAGTGTTCTATAGTTCCATTATAGTAATATTGATTTAGGAGTGTTCTATAGTTCCATTATAGTCATATTGATTTAGGAGTGTTCCATAGTTCCATTATAGTCATATTGATTTAGGAGTGTTCCACAGTTCCATTATAGTCATATTGATTTAGGAGTGTTCCATAGTTCCATTATAGTCATATTGATTTAGGAGTGTTCTATAGTTCCATTATAGTCATATTGATTTAGGAGTGTTCCACAGTTCCATTATAGTCATATTGATTTAGGAGTGTTCCATAGTTCCATTATAGCCATATTGATTTAGGAGTGTTCCACAGTTCCATTATAGTCATATTGATTTAGGAGTGTTCCATAGTTCCATTATAGTCATATTGATTTAGGAGTGTTCTATAGTTCCATTATAGTCATATTGATTTAGGAGTGTTCCACAGTTCCATTATAGTCATATTGATTTAGGAGTGTTCCATAGTTCCATTATAGTCATATTGATTTAGGAGTGTTCTATAGTTCCATTATAGTCATATTGATTTAGGAGTGTTCTATAGTTCCATTATAGTCATATTGATTTAGGAGTGTTCCACAGTTCCATTATAGTCATATTGATTTAGGAGTGTTCCATAGTTCCATTATAGTCATATTGATTTAGGAGTGTTCTATAGTTCCATTATAGTCATATTGATTTAGGAGTGTTCTATAGTTCCATTATAGTCATATTGATTTAGGAGTGTTCTATAGTTCCATTATAGTCATATTGATTTAGGAGTGTTCCATAGCTCCATTATAGTCATATTGATTTAGGAGTGTTCCATAGTTCCATTATAGTCATATTGATTTAGGAGTGTTCCATAGTTCCATTATAGCCATATTGATTTAGGAGTGTTCTATAGTTCCATTATAGTCATATTGATTTAGGAGTGTTCCACAGTTCCATTATAGTCATATTGATTTAGGAGTGTTCCATAGTTCCATTATAGTCATATTGATTTAGGAGTGTTCTATAGTTCCATTATAGTCATATTGATTTAGGAGTGTTCTATAGTTCCATTATAGTCATATTGATTTAGGAGTGTTCCACAGTTCCATTATAGTCATATTGATTTAGGAGTGTTCCATAGTTCCATTATAGTCATATTGATTTAGGAGTGTTCTATAGTTCCATTATAGTCATATTGATTTAGGAGTGTTCTATAGTTCCATTATAGTCATATTGATTTAGGAGTGTTCCATAGTTCCATTATAGTCATATTGATTTAGGAGTGTTCTATAGTTCCATTATAGTCATATTGATTTAGGAGTGTTCCATAGCTCCATTATAGTCATATTGATTTAGGAGTGTTCCATAGTTCCATTATAGTCATATTGATTTAGGAGTGTTCCATAGTTCCATTATAGCCATATTGATTTAGGAGTGTTCTATAGTTCCATTATAGTCATATTGATTTAGGAGTGTTCCACAGTTCCATTATAGTCATATTGATTTAGGAGTGTTCCACAGTTCCATTATAGTCATATTGATTTAGGAGTGTTCTATAGTTCCGTTATAGTCATATTGATTTAGGAGTGTTCCACAGTTCCATTATAGTCACATTGATTTAGGAGTGTTCTATAGTTCCATTATAGTCATATTGATTTAGGAGTGTTCCATAGTTCCATTATAGTCATATTGATTTAGGAGTGTTCTATAGTTCCATTATAGTCATATTGATTTAGGAGTGTTCCATAGTTCCATTATAGCCATATTGATTTAGGAGTGTTCTATAGTTCCATTATAGTCATATTGATTTAGGAGTGTTCCACAGTTCCATTATAGTCATATTGATTTAGGAGTGTTCCACAGTTCCATTATAGTCATATTGATTTAGGAGTGTTCTATAGTTCCGTTATAGTCATATTGATTTAGGAGTGTTCCACAGTTCCATTATAGTCATATTGATTTAGGAGTGTTCTATAGTTCCATTATAGTCATATTGATTTAGGAGTGTTCCATAGTTCCATTATAGTCATATTGATTTAGGAGTGTTCTATAGTTCCATTATAGTCATATTGATTTAGGAGTGTTCCATAGTTCCATTATAGTCATATTGATTTAGGTGTTCCACAGTTCCATTATAGTCATATTGATTTAGGAGTGTTCCATAGTTCCATTATAGTCATATTGATTTAGGAGTGTTCCACAGTTCCATTATAGTCATATTGATTTAGGAGTGTTCCATAGTTCCATTATAGTCATATTGATTTAGGAGTGTTCTATAGTTCCATTATAGTCATATTGATTTAGGAGTGTTCTATAGTTCCAGTATAGTCATATTAATTTAGGAGTGTTCCATAGTTCTATTGTAGTCATATTGACTTAGGAGTGTTCCACAGTTCAATTATAGTCATATTGATTTAGGAGTGTTCCATAGTTCCATTATAGTTATATTGATTTAGGAGTGTTCTATAGTTCCATTATAGTCATATTGATTTAGGAGTGTTCCACAGTTCCATTATAGTCATATTGATTTAGGAGTGTTCCATAGTTCCATTATAGTCATATTGATTTAGGAGTGTTCCAGAACTCCATTATAGTCCTATTGATTTAGGAGTGTTCTATAGTTCCATTATAGTAATATTGATTTAGGAGTGTTCTATAGTTCCATTATAGTCATATTGATTTAGGAGTGTTCCATAGTTCCATTATAGTCATATTGATTTAGGAGTGTTCCACAGTTCCATTATAGTCATATTGATTTAGGAGTGTTCCATAGTTCCATTATAGTCATATTGATTTAGGAGTGTTCCACAGTTCCATTATAGTCATATTGATTTAGGAGTGTTCCATAGTTCCATTATAGTCATATTGATTTAGGAGTGTTCTATAGTTCCATTATAGTCATATTGATTTAGGAGTGTTCCACAGTTCCATTATAGTCATATTGATTTAGGAGTGTTCCATAGTTCCATTATAGCCATATTGATTTAGGAGTGTTCCACAGTTCCATTATAGTCATATTGATTTAGGAGTGTTCCATAGTTCCATTATAGTCATATTGATTTAGGAGTGTTCTATAGTTCCATTATAGTCATATTGATTTAGGAGTGTTCCACAGTTCCATTATAGTCATATTGATTTAGGAGTGTTCCATAGTTCCATTATAGTCATATTGATTTAGGAGTGTTCTATAGTTCCATTATAGTCATATTGATTTAGGAGTGTTCCATAGCTCCATTATAGTCATATTGATTTAGGAGTGTTCCATAGTTCCATTATAGTCATATTGATTTAGGAGTGTTCCATAGTTCCATTATAGTCATATTGATTTAGGAGTGTTCTATAGTTCCATTATAGTCATATTGATTTAGGAGTGTTCCATAGTTCCATTATAGTCATATTGATTTAGGAGTGTTCCATAGTTCCATTATAGTCATATTGATTTAGGAGTGTTCTATAGTTCCATTATAGTCATATTGATTTAGGAGTGTTCCATAGTTCCATTATAGTCATATTGATTTAGGAGTGTTCCATAGTTCCATTATAGTCATATTGATTTAGGAGTGTTCCATAGTTCCATTATAGTCATATTGATTTAGGAGTGTTCTATAGTTCCATTATAGTCATATTGATTTAGGAGTGTTCCACAGTTCCATTATAGTCATATTGATTTAGGAGTGTTCCATAGTTCCATTATAGTCATATTGATTTAGGAGTGTTCTATAGTTCCATTATAGTCATATTGATTTAGGAGTGTTCTATAGTTCCATTATAGTCATATTGATTTAGGAGTGTTCCACAGTTCCATTATAGTCATATTGATTTAGGAGTGTTCCATAGTTCCATTATAGTCATATTGATTTAGGAGTGTTCTATAGTTCCATTATAGTCATATTGATTTAGGAGTGTTCTATAGTTCCATTATAGTCATATTGATTTAGGAGTGTTCCATAGTTCCATTATAGTCATATTGATTTAGGAGTGTTCCATAGTTCCATTATAGTCATATTGATTTAGGAGTGTTCCATAGTTCCATTATAGTCATATTGATTTAGGAGTGTTCCATAGTTCCATTATAGCCATATTGATTTAGGAGTGTTCTATAGTTCCATTATAGTCATATTGATTTAGGAGTGTTCCACAGTTCCATTATAGTCATATTGATTTAGGAGTGTTCCACAGTTCCATTATAGTCATATTGATTTAGGAGTGTTCTATAGTTCCATTATAGTCATATTGATTTAGGAGTGTTCCACAGTTCCATTATAGTCATATTGATTTAGGAGTGTTCTATAGTTCCATTATAGTCATATTGATTTAGGAGTGTTCCATAGTTCCATTATAGTCATATTGATTTAGGAGTGTTCTATAGTTCCATTATAGTCATATTGATTTAGGAGTGTTCCATAGTTCCATTATAGCCATATTGATTTAGGAGTGTTCTATAGTTCCATTATAGTCATATTGATTTAGGAGTGTTCCACAGTTCCATTATAGTCATATTGATTTAGGAGTGTTCCACAGTTCCATTATAGTCATATTGATTTAGGAGTGTTCTATAGTTCCATTATAGTCATATTGATTTAGGAGTGTTCCACAGTTCCATTATAGTCATATTGATTTAGGAGTGTTCTATAGTTCCATTATAGTCATATTGATTTAGGAGTGTTCCATAGTTCCATTATAGTCATATTGATTTAGGAGTGTTCTATAGTTCCATTATAGTCATATTGATTTAGGAGTGTTCCATAGTTCCATTATAGTCATATTGATTTAGGTGTTCCACAGTTCCATTATAGTCATATTGATTTAGGAGTGTTCCATAGTTCCATTATAGTCATATTGATTTAGGAGTGTTCCACAGTTCCATTATAGTCATATTGATTTAGGAGTGTTCCATAGTTCCATTATAGTCATATTGATTTAGGAGTGTTCTATAGTTCCATTATAGTCATATTGATTTAGGAGTGTTCTATAGTTCCAGTATAGTCATATTAATTTAGGAGTGTTCCATAGTTCTATTGTAGTCATATTGACTTAGGAGTGTTCCACAGTTCCATTATAGTCATATTGATTTAGGAGTGTTCCATAGTTCCATTATAGTTATATTGATTTAGGAGTGTTCTATAGTTCCATTATAGTCATATTGATTTAGGAGTGTTCCACAGTTCCATTATAGTCATATTGATTTAGGAGTGTTCCATAGTTCCATTATAGTCATATTGATTTAGGAGTGTTCTATAGTTCCATTATAGTCATATTGATTTAGGAGTGTTCCATAGTTCCATTATAGTCATATTGATTTAGGAGTGTTCCACAGTTCCATTATAGTCATATTGATTTAGGAGTGTTCCATAGTTCCATTATAGTCATATTGATTTAGGAGTGTTCTATAGTTCCATTATAGTCATATTGATTTAGGAGTGTTCTATAGTTCCATTATAGTCATATTGATTTAGGAGTGTTCCATAGTTCCATTATAGTCATATTGATTTAGGAGTGTTCTATAGTTCCATTATAGTCATATTGATTTAGGAGTGTTCCATAGTTCCATTATAGTCATATTGATTTAGGAGTGTTCCATAGTTCCATTATAGTCATATTGATTTAGGAGTGTTCCATAGTTCCATTATAGTCATATTGATTTAGGAGTGTTCTATAGTTCCATTATAGTCATATTGATTTAGGAGTGTTCCACAGTTCCATTATAGTCATATTGATTTAGGAGTGTTCCACAGTTCCATTATAGTCATATTGATTTAGGAGTGTTCTATAGTTCCATTATAGTCATATTGATTTAGGAGTGTTCCACAGTTCCATTATAGTCATATTGATTTAGGAGTGTTCTATAGTTCCATTATAGTCATATTGATTTAGGAGTGTTCCATAGTTCCATTATAGTCATATTGATTTAGGAGTGTTCTATAGTTCCATTATAGTCATATTGATTTAGGAGTGTTCCATAGTTCCATTATAGTCATATTGATTTAGGTGTTCCACAGTTCCATTATAGTCATATTGATTTAGGAGTGTTCCATAGTTCCATTATAGTCATATTGATTTAGGAGTGTTCCACAGTTCCATTATAGTCATATTGATTTAGGAGTGTTCCATAGTTCCATTATAGTCATATTGATTTAGGAGTGTTCTATAGTTCCATTATAGTCATATTGATTTAGGAGTGTTCTATAGTTCCAGTATAGTCATATTAATTTAGGAGTGTTCCATAGTTCTATTGTAGTCATATTGACTTAGGAGTGTTCCACAGTTCCATTATAGTCATATTGATTTAGGAGTGTTCCATAGTTCCATTATAGTTATATTGATTTAGGAGTGTTCTATAGTTCCATTATAGTCATATTGATTTAGGAGTGTTCCACAGTTCCATTATAGTCATATTGATTTAGGAGTGTTCCATAGTTCCATTATAGTCATATTGATTTAGGAGTGTTCTATAGTTCCATTATAGTCATATTGATTTAGGTGTTCCACAGTTCCATTATAGTCATATTGATTTAGGAGTGTTCCATAGTTCCATTATAGTCATATTGATTTAGGAGTGTTCTATAGTTCCATTATAGTCATATTGATTTAGGAGTGTTCTATAGTTCCATTATAGTCATATTGATTTAGGAGTGTTCTATAGTTCCATTATAGTCATATTGATTTAGGAGTGTTCCATAGCTCCATTATAGTCATATTGATTTAGGAGTGTTCCACAGTTCCATTATAGTCATATTGATTTAGGAGTGTTCTATAGTTCCATTATAGCCATATTGATTTAGGAGTGTTCCATAGTTCCATTATAGTCATATTGATTTAGGAGTGTTCTATAGTTCCATTATAGTCATATTGATTTAGGAGTGTTCTATAGTTCCATTATAGTCATATTGATTTAGGAGTGTTCCATAGCTCCATTATAGTCATATTGATTTAGGAGTGTTCCACAGTTCCATTATAGTCATATTGATTTAGGAGTGTTCTATAGTTCCATTATAGTCATATTGATTTAGGAGTGTTCCATAGTTCCATTATAGTCATATTGATTTAGGAGTGTTCCACAGTTCCATTATAGTCATATTGATTTAGGAGTGTTCCATAGTTCCATTATAGTCATATTGATTTAGGAGTGTTCCATAGTTCCATTATAGTCATATTGATTTAGGAGTGTTCTATAGTTCCATTATAGTCATATTGATTTAGGAGTGTTCCACAGTTCCATTATAGTCATATTGATTTAGGAGTGTTCCATAGTTCCATTATAGTCATATTGATTTAGGAGTGTTCCATAGTTCCATTATAGTCATATTGATTTAGGAGTGTTCTATAGTTCCATTATAGTCATATTGATTTAGGAGTGTTCTATAGTTCCATTATAGTCATATTGATTTAGGAGTGTTCCATAGTTCCATTATAGTCATATTGATTTAGGAGTGTTCTATAGTTCCATTATAGTCATATTGATTTAGGAGTGTTCCATAGTTCCATTATAGTCATATTGATTTAGGAGTGTTCCACAGTTCCATTATAGTCATATTGATTTAGGAGTGTTCCATAGTTCCATTATAGTCATATTGATTTAGGAGTGTTCTATAGTTCCATTATAGTCATATTGATTTAGGAGTGTTCCATAGTTCCATTATAGTCATATTGATTTAGGAGTGTTCCATAGTTCCATTATAGTCATATTGATTTAGGAGTGTTCCATAGTTCCATTATAGTCATATTGATTTAGGAGTGTTCCATAGTTCCATTATAGTCATATTGATTTAGGAGTGTTCCATAGTTCCATTATAGTCATATTGATTTAGGAGTGTTCCATAGTTCCATTATAGTCATATTGATTTAGGAGTGTTCCATAGTTCCATTATAGTCATATTGATTTAGGAGTGTTCTATAGTTCCATTATAGTCATATTGATTTAGGAGTGTTCCATAGTTCCATTATAGTCATATTGATTTAGGAGTGTTCCATAGTTCCATTATAGTCATATTGATTTAGGAGTGTTCTATAGTTCCATTATAGTCATATTGATTTAGGAGTGTTCCATAGTTCCATTATAGTCATATTGATTTAGGAGTGTTCCATAGTTCCATTATAGTCATATTGATTTAGGAGTGTTCCATAGTTCCATTATAGTCATATTGATTTAGGAGTGTTCCATAGTTCCATTATAGTCATATTGATTTAGGAGTGTTCCATAGTTCCATTATAGTCATATTGATTTAGGAGTGTTCCATAGTTCCATTATAGTCATATTGATTTAGGAGTGTTCCATAGTTCCATTATAGTCATATTGATTTAGAGAGTGTTCCATAGTTCCATTATAGTCATATTGATTTAGGAGTGTTCCATAGTTCCATTATAGTCATATTGATTTAGGAGTGTTCTATAGTTCCATTATAGTCATATTGATTTAGGAGTGTTCCATAGTTCCATTATAGTCATATTGATTTAGGAGTGTTCCATAGTTCCATTATAGTCATATTGATTTAGGAGTGTTCCATAGTTCCATTATAGTCATATTGATTTAGGAGTGTTCCATAGTTCCATTATAGTCATATTGATTTAGGAGTGTTCCATAGTTCCATTATAGTCATATTGATTTAGGAGTGTTCCATAGTTCCATTATAGTCATATTGATTTAGGAGTGTTCCATAGTTCCATTATAGTCATATTGATTTAGGAGTGTTCCATAGTTCCATTATAGTCATATTGATTTAGGAGTGTTCCATAGTTCCATTATAGTCATATTGATTTAGGAGTGTTCCATAGTTCCATTATAGTCATATTGATTTAGGAGTGTTCCATAGTTCCATTATAGTCATATTGATTTAGGAGTGTTCCATAGTTCCATTATAGTCATATTGATTTAGGAGTGTTCCATAGTTCCATTATAGTCATATTGATTTAGGAGTGTTCCATAGTTCCATTATAGTCATATTGATTTAGGAGTGTTCTATAGTTCCATTATAGTCATATTGATTTAGGAGTGTTCCATAGTTCCATTATAGTCATATTGATTTAGGAGTGTTCCATAGTTCCATTATAGTCATATTGATTTAGGAGTGTTCCATAGTTCCATTATAGTCATATTGATTTAGGAGTGTTCCATAGTTCCATTATAGTCATATTGATTTAGGAGTGTTCCATAGTTCCATTATAGTCATATTGATTTAGGAGTGTTCCATAGTTCCATTATAGTCATATTGATTTAGGAGTGTTCCATAGTTCCATTATAGTCATATTGATTTAGGAGTGTTCTATAGTTCCATTATAGTCATATTGATTTAGGAGTGTTCCATAGTTCCATTATAGTCATATTGATTTAGGAGTGTTCCATAGTTCCATTATAGTCATATTGATTTAGGAGTGTTCCATAGTTCCATTATAGTCATATTGATTTAGGAGTGTTCCATAGTTCCATTATAGTCATATTGATTTAGGAGTGTTCTATAGTTCCATTATAGTCATATTGATTTAGGAGTGTTCCATAGTTCCATTATAGTCATATTGATTTAGGAGTGTTCCATAGTTCCATTATAGTCATATTGATTTAGGAGTGTTCCATAGTTCCATTATAGTCATATTGATTTAGGAGTGTTCCATAGTTCCATTATAGTCATATTGATTTAGGAGTGTTCCATAGTTCCATTATAGTCATATTGATTTAGGAGTGTTCTATAGTTCCATTATAGTCATATTGATTTAGGAGTGTTCCATAGCTCCATTATAGTCATATTGATTTAGGAGTGTTCCACAGTTCCATTATAGTCATATTGATTTAGGAGTGTTCTATAGTTCCATTATAGTCATATTGATTTAGGAGTGTTCCATAGTTCCATTATAGTCATATTGATTTAGGAGTGTTCCATAGTTCCATTATAGTCATATTGATTTAGGAGTGTTCCATAGTTCCATTATAGTCATATTGATTTAGGAGTGTTCTATAGTTCCATTATAGCCATATTGATTTAGGAGTGTTCCATAGTTCCATTATAGTCATATTGATTTAGGAGTGTTCTATAGTTCCATTATAGTCATATTGATTTAGGAGTGTTCCACAGTTCCATTATAGTCATATTGATTTAGGAGTGTTCCATAGTTCCATTATAGTCATATTGATTTAGGAGTGTTCCATAGTTCCATTTAAGCGCTGCAGATGTAAGGGAGATAGGAGCGAAATTAACCTCCTTGCTTACATTTAACATTTTCTTTAGGCTTTGAGTCACTTCTATACTTTAAAACGCATGAGGTGAGTCTTCATAACAGAACCAGGCTATTAGATGGAAGAGATAGACCTAATGGCAAAGAGAAAGAATCCATATGCTTTTTAAGAAATCTTCCACAATAGGTCATCTACTGTATTCATCTGCCTTTGTACTCTTGCCAAATGCACTCATTCCACTAGACTCAAGAGGATGCCCAGTTCCATTTTAAGAGCACTTTCACATGGACATGCATTCCTCCTGTACCAGAGATCCAAAGATAGCTAGCTCTTTCTATATGTAATTCAAAATGTGGCTCATCCTCATCCGCATAAACATATGACAATGAACAGATAGGATGTTGTCCATGGCTTGCTTCCCGAATTGCACCCTATTCCCTATTTAGTGCACTACTTTTGACCAGGGACCATAGGGCATGGGCCCTGGTCAAAAGTAGGCAACTATGTATGGGAATAGGGAGCTATTTGAGACGCAGGCCATGCTTCCACAATGGCAAAAGATATGGTTGCATACAGCATTCAGAGAGAGAATGTATGTGTCTGTCTGTGAGACCAGGGTCTGGAAGATAAGTCTGTCTAGAACAAGAGGGATGGAGGGAGACTCTGCAAGTGCATGGTCAGTGGGAGTGAACCAGTAGAAACCCACTTTATCTGGATAGTCCCTGTCAGATGAGTTATAGATGTTCAAACTAACTACCAACAACTGTTCAACTAACCCTAACTCTAGGTTCATGTTCATCCCCTGGCTCAACCATAACCCTAACGCTAGCTCTAACCATAGCCATAACCCTTAGAGGTTACAAAGTCATGCCCTTGATCCTCGACCTAACCTTAACCACACCCTTCACTAGGGCCCTAACCTAAACCTTCTTCTGGGAATGTTTTCTCCCTTCTCATATAACAACTTTAATAAATATTGATCCCTAGGAGCAATAGAATTAGAGAGAGGTCCATTTCCCCCAACCTAACCCTAGCTCTAACCCCAACCCCAGCTCTAACCCCAACTCTAGCTCTAACCCTAGCTCTATACCCAACCCCAGCTCTAACCCCAACTCTACCTCTAACCCTAGCTCTAACCCCAACCCCAGCTCTAACCCCAACTCTAGCTCTAACCCTAGCTCTATACCCAACCCCAGCTCTAACCCCAACTCTACCTCTAACCCTAACCTAGCCCTAGCTCAAACCCTAACCCTAGCTCAAACCCTAACCCTAGCGCTAACCCTAAACCTAGCTCTAACCCCAACCCTAACTCTAAACCTAGCTCTAACCCCAACCCTAACTCTAAACCTAGCCCTAACCCTAGCTCTAATCCTAACCTTAGCTCTAGCCCTAACCCTAGCTCTAACCCTAACCCTAGCTCTAACCCCAACTTAACCCTAGCTCTAATCCTAACCTTAGCTCTAACCCTAACCCTAGCTCTAACCCTAAACCTAGCCCTAACCCTAGCTCTAACCCTAACCCTAGCTCTAACCCCAACTTAACCCTAACCCTAGCTCTAACCCTAACCCTAGCTCTAACCCCAACTTAACCCTATCTCTAGCTCTAACCCTAACCCTAGCTCTAGCCCTAACCCTGGCTCTAATATAACCCTAAATAGGTAGCTTAGTGGTTAGAGTGTTGGACTTGTAACCGGAAGGTTGCAAGGTTGAATCCCCGAGCTGACAAAGTAAAACCTGGACTTATGATTATTTTTATTTCCATTACTATCAAGTAATGAACATGACAAAATGAGTTAGCCCCACGTTGCCTCCAAACAACACAATGCCAGATCATTTTAACATTGACAGTCCGACATCAAATTCAGACATCAGATTCAGACATCAGATTCAGGCATCAGATTCACAGTGCTGAACGACCATCTATTATAATTCAGGCATCAGATTCAGGCATCAGATTCAGACATCAAATTCAGACATCAAATTCAGCTCCAACTTTTCCCTCCCTTTAACACATGTAGAGCTTGTTAACCCTCTGAACGTCGATCGCCGACATCTCCAAGCTCTGTCCGATGCGCACAGTGGCGTCAGGAATAGGAGTGATCGTCTCCTTCCTATACACAGTGCTGAACGACCATCTATTATAATGCATGACAGAGGAGTAGTCATAGGGAATGTCCAAGTTATTGGTGTCCTCTTTGTCGAAGTTGGGCTCCTCCCCGTGTTCAACATACTCCCAGTTGATCCTGATGTACTTGTCGCGGTCACTCCTGTTCTGTACGTGGTAGAAACCCAGAGCGTGGAGCAGCTCGTGCTGGATGGTACCGTGGTAAACACACCCTCTTTTTTCGAGGGATACGATTTTGTCACCTCCGGTTTTGCCAACCCATGAATAACAGCCGGATCTGCTTTCAATGCGAAGGTAGTCCCTCTGGTTGCTATGTTGGACGAAGCGCACGCACGTCTTGGTGTGGAAGGTGTTCATGGCGTACTTGATCTTCCCCTGGGAATAATAGTCCAAATCTGAGCTGAGCGTGTAAGGAACCTTGACGAGGTTCTCTGACTTCTTCATCTCCCAGAGGCATTCGTTGGACCACAAGCACCTGATGGCGGTCCTGGTTCTGGGGACCATGATGTCTCCTTCCATCAGCATCTCTGTGGTGGCATTGTTGGTCTCCAGGATCCTGGTGGTGATGTCCACCAGATCATCTGTGTCTTCTGTGAAGACCATCTCATCCTTCTCGTCCAGCTGGACAGGATGGGCCTGTGTGAGTCGTAGGAAGAGAAGGAAGAAGGAGAGATAAAGAAGGTAGGCCATTTTTCTTAGCAGTGGAGAGACTGTTTGGATGTCCTCTTTTGCTGTGGCTGTGGAGGCCAGCCCGGCCAGCCGGACGCCTGAAGATGACCCAGATTACACAGGACACAACATTCTCAGAAGCCTCAATTCGTGACCAATCAAGCCTTGATCTAGCTAAACCTGCTGGCCATCACTCTCTGTACCCAAAGTAGCAAATGTTTCACTGTTCCCATTGTTCAGTTGAAAGTTGTATAAATTTCATATCAACCAACGTCTGTACTGATGCATGTATACGTAATTCAGAATGACTATGTAATCTTCAGACAGAATAGTTAGCCGTGTCTTTCTCAAGTCGTTCAGGTCAGTTCAGGTGATGTAATGTTTCTATACCAGAGCTGTAGGAGTAGTCCAGTTATGCTGGTACAGTCTTTATGACACGCCAGACCAGACACGCTCTCCCCACACATTCCTAAACCAGAAACTCTGATTGTAATTGTCCACCTCTGATGCCATTGTAGCCTAGTTGAGGCATTAAAGTCTTAGTGACTAGAAACATGGCAAAGGACAGACAATACTGTATAGTCAACAAGTGGTAACAATTTCATTTGATTCAATAATCCAGGTTTACATTAATACAGTGTTTAAAAGGCCTTACCCAATCATTCCAATCCTAGCTGTGCTGAAGACATTGTAATGGATACACATAGACTGTGTGTCTGGGGTTGGTGTTTGTAGGGTTATGGAAGAGTGGAGGGACAGGAATGCTGTTCTTGATTCTGTTAGACCCCATAGCAGCACTGCAGAAATCCTAAAATGGTTGAGGATTGTGAATGGTGTAAGTAGGTGGTGACGGAGTGGGTGAGTGTACAACAGATAGAGAACAGGCTGAGTATCTCTCTCTATGTATATCTCCCTCGCTCCCTCGCTTTCTCTCTCCCTCTATCCCTCTCTCTCTCCCCCCCTCTCCTTCTCCTTCTCCCTCTCCCTCTCTCTCTCCCCCTCCTCCCCCATCTCTGCTCTCTCTCTCCTTCTCTCTCTCCTTCTCTCTCACATACTGTAATTCATCCTCCAGTGTTTATATACATGTGTGTGCCACACACTGGCACACTACCTCCTCCTTCCTACACCATATCATCAGACATAACCACAGTTCCTTGTCATCATTCATCCCGCCTGGGGTAAGAGGGCGAGGAGAACTGGGTCTGATGTATGGCCATGGGCCTTACACTGTCTCCATATGTTCTGCTTCACACTGATTAAGCTACACAGTGTGAGGGACGAACTTGGATCAACTGCACTTCAAGGATAAAGATCTGTATATGGCTGAAAGCTACACACTCCTCTATGGTTAACCATCCCTCTACTCTACTCACCCTCCCTAATGGTACATTCACATATAGAAATGACTAGTAGTCTAAGGATGAATAGAAACCTGATTAATATGCCTTTATTGCACCGCTGTCATGTTCAAGCTTAGTTAATCGACAGTGAGTTGACTCTACTCTTGTGGTACAGCAGACAGCACCCCTCTTATCACATACAGACATTCATATAACATTCATGGGAGTTAGATGACCAAGACAGACTACGGTCTCTAATGCCACCATATTCCCTAGATACAGATGTAGGATCTTAATGTGAGCCTGTTTGCTACAGCAGGAAAATAATCCTGTGCAACAGGAAAAGTGAATTATTATGTGGATTATAATTAATGGACATTTTTATAGGCGTTGATACATTTTTAATTAGTGCAAATCAAGTCTGACATTTTTAAGTGGAAATTACCAACTTTAGAAGCCTTTTTTAAACCAAGTTTGCATTTCCTGCTGTGCAGGAAGATTCCTGCAACAACAGAAGGATCAAATTAAGATACAACATCTGTAGTGCAATACTTTTGACTAGCCCTCCCCCCCTATGTAGTGCACTACTTTGTCAAAAGTAATACACTTTGTAGGGAATAGGGTGCCATTTGGGATGCACAGTATGTTCCTATCCAGGGTGTGTAGATGAAACTAGAGATGCCCCTGTAATGTGATGAATGAGTTTTACACTACAGTACAGTGCTGAGAACACACAGACGGAATGAGGAGGATTGAGAGGAGGATAAGGGGAGAGGAGGAGAGGGGGAGAGGAGGAAAGGGGGAGAAGAGAGGAAAGGGGGAGAGGAGAGGAGGAGAGGTGGAGAGGAGAAGAGTGAAAGAGGAGGGGGGAAAGGAGAGGAGGAGAGGAGGAGATAGGGGTGTATTAACCATCTCTCATTAGAGGTGAAACTGACCTAAGATCAGCGATTAGTGGCAGCTTCATTGTAGTGCACTTTGTCAGACGTTGAATAAAAGACTTGCATGAAACCATAACCAGTAATTAAGCACTAACCCTTGTATAGTACAACATGGGCAGAAGAAGTCTATTTAGACCTGCTAATTACACCTGGATGTAAACTGAACGTGTAGGTTTTCAGTAGGCATGGTGTTGTGTACTCTGACCAACATGGATTATTAAGGGATCGTCGCCAAGTTGGAACTGTGGGGTTAGACTGTGAGAAACTCCCATTGGGTGTTTGTACAGGACAGGTAGGATGGACACCAACCCATAATCCTAATCCAGACACACCTATGAAGATTCTATATAAAATACATGGTCTCCCTGGACTTCTGCATCCAGACACACCTTTGAAGGTTCTGTATGAAATACATGGTCTCCTTGGACTTCTGCATCCAGACACACCTATGAAGGTTCTGTATGAAATTCATGGTCTCCCTGGACTCCAGCATCCAGACACACCTATGAAGGTTCTGTATGAAATACATGGTCTCCCTGGACACCAGCATCCAGACACAGCCAACATGTCTTCCAGTCTAGGGAATCTCCATGCATCCAGACACAGCCAATATGTCTTCCAGTCTATGGAGTCTCCACGCATTCAGACACAGCCAAGATGTCTTCCAGTCTAGGGAGTATCCACACATCCAGACACAGCCAAGATGTCTTCCAGTCTAGGGAGTATCCACGCATCCAGACACAGCCAAGATGTCTTCCAGTCTAGGGAGTCTCCACACATCCAGACACAGCCAAGATGTCTTCCAGTCTAGGGAGTCTCCACGCATCCAGACACAGCCAACATGTCTTCCAGTCTAGGGAGTCTCCACGCATCTAGACACAGCCAAGATGTCTTCCAGTCTAGGGAGTCTCCACGCATCCAGACACAGCCAAGATGTCTTCCAGTCTAGGGAGTCTCCACGCATCCAGACATAGCCAAGATGTCTTCCAGTCTAAGGAGTCTCCACGCATCCAGACACAGCCAAGATGTCTTCCAGTCTAGGGAGTCTCCACAGCTTTAGCAGAAGAAGAGGACATCCAAAGACTCTTCCCTCCAAAGACTCTTCCCTCCAAAGACTTTTCCCTCCAAAGACTGCTTTAGTTTTCTCGCCTTAGTTCTTCCTAGGCCTCTCCATGGGGATGACGAGGATGGGATGATCTTCACAGAAGACACAGATGATCAAATTAAGACCCAAAAAGTGTTAAAGGAATGGGAGGCATGAGTGAAAGGACGTTGGATTCAAAGATGTTCTGTATTTGAAACGATAAGGTTTTAGTTCCAGATCAAATGTGTCTTATTTTATCATTATGTCAATTCATTGTAATAGCATGGAAGTAAAAACACGTTTCATTAAACAAAAAAGTTATCCTCTAGCACCCACAAACTAGCACCCACTGATTTAGACCTGGGACACCAGGTGGGTGCAATTAATGATCAGGTAGAACAGAAAAGTAGCAGGCTCCGGACCTCATAGGTTAAGAGTTGAATACCCCTGCTGTAGAGTTTCCCAAATCATAATCAATATTGGATCTTGTAGGGACTGTGTATTAGCAAGCCTCCCTCATCAGCCTGTCAGAGATATGATTATTAATGCACATCTGATGGGTTTTGTTCAAGTAACAGGGTAGACGAGGGGTGGTAGTGTGTGTGTGTGTGTGTGTGTGTGTGTGTGTGTGTGTGTGTGTGTGTGTGTGTGTGTGTGTGTGTGTGTGTGTGTGTGTGTGTGTGTGTGTGTGTGTGTGTGTGTGTGTGTGTGTGTGTGTGTGTGTGTGTGTGTGTGGGAGTTCATCTTCCTGACAGAGTGTGTGTTTGGTACAAAGCATGGACTGTGGTGCTCTGTCTGATGACAGCACACACAGACATAGATCAGGGTATTTGTGTGGGCTGTCTTGGCTCCCACATGCCAACTCTACACTCTCTGGCTGTATCCCAAATCCCACTACTTTTGACCAGGGTCCATACTGTATGTCTCTGGTCAAAAGCTTTGCACTATGTAGGGAATAGGTGGCCATTTGGGACACAACCTGTCTCTTACACACACACTCTTTTGTCTGGAAGAGGGGATCACCTCGGAGGAGTGAAATGACAGGGAGAGATAAACTGACTTGACTGAGTTTGTCCTGAAACGTTCACCTTGAAAACAGGAGGCGGAGAGAGAGAGCTGTGTGAGAATGAACAGGCTTTTTTTTTATAAGACTCTATGAGCAAAAAATAAACATTTTGTTGAGATATATTATATTGACTTAAATTCAGTTCGAATTTTTGTCATTTAGCAGAAACTTTTACCAGATCAACTTACAATACATCTTTATATAGTAAGGTTGTTTTAAGGGTGTAGTTTAACAAAAATTACCACATTTTCCCACTAGACTATAAAGTAATTGTTCGCTTGTGACAACTCCCTTAGAGAGAACTGGGTGGTCTACATTCTCTTGTGGTAGGGAGGGAAGCTTTTTCTGCAATGGCTCATTTAAAATGTGACACAATTGTTGTTAAGTAGCACACTGCGAGGGGAAAACCGCTCACACACGCACACACACACTGTGACGAGGGGCAAACTGCTCTCACACGCACACACACTGTGGCAAGGGGCAAACTGCTCTCACACACACACTGTAACGAGGGGCAAACCGCTCACACACACACACTGTGACGAGGTGCAAACCGCGGACACACACACACACTGTGACGAGGGGCAAACCGCTCACACACACACTGTGACGAGGGGCAAACCGCTCTCACACACACACTGTGACGAGGGGCAAACCGCTCACACACACACACACTGTGACGAGGGCCAAACTGCTCACACACACACTGTGACGAGGGGTAAACCGCTCTCACACACACACACACACAATGTGACGAGGGGCAAACCTCTCTCACACACACACACTGTGACGAGGGGCTAACCGCTGACACACGAACACACACTGTGACGAGGGGCAAACCGCTCACACACACACACTGTGACAAGGGGCAAACCGGTGACACACGAACACACACTGTGACGAGTGGCAAACCGCTCACAGTGACAAGGGGCAAACCGCTCACACACATACACACTGTGACGAGGGGCAAACCGCTCACACACACACACTGTGACAAGGGGCAAACCGGTGACACACAAACACACACTGTGACGAGTGGCAAACCGCTCACACACACACACTGTGACGAGGGCCAAACCGCTCACACACACAAACACTGTGACGAGGGGCAAACCGCTCACACACACACTGTGACGAGGGGCAAACCGCTCTCTCACACACACACATACACACACACACACACTGTGATGAGGGCCAAACCGCTCACACACACTGTGACGAGGGCCAAACCGCTAACACACACACACACTGTGACGAGGGGCAAACCACTCACACACACACACTGTGACAAGGGGCAAACTGCTCACACACACACTGTGACGAGGGCCAAACCGCTTACACACACTGTGACGAGGGCCAAACCGCTAACACACACACACACTGTGACGAGGGGCAAACCGCTCACACACACAAACACTGTGACGAGGGGCAAACCGCTCACACACACACTGTGACGAGGGGCAAACCGCTCTCTCTCACACACACACACACACACACACACACACACACACACACACTGTGATGAGGGCCAAACCGCTCACACATACTGTGACGAGGGCCAAACCGCTAACACACACACACACTGTGACGAGGGGCAAACCGCTCACACACACACACACTGTGACGAGGGGCAAACCACTCACACACACACTGTGACGAGGGATTAATTTTCTTACCGTCCCAATAGGTCCACAGACGACGCAATCGCAATCACACTGCATACTGCCCTAACCCATCTGGACAAGAGGAATACCTATGTAAGAATGCTGTTCATCGACTACTGCTCAGCATTTAACACCATAGTTCCCTCCAAGCTCGTCATTAAGCTCGAGACCCTAGGTCTCGACCCAGCCCTGTGCAACTGGGTCCTGGACTTCCTGACGGGCTGGCCCCAGGTGGTGAGGGTAGGAAACAACATCTCCACCCCGCTGATCGTCAACACTGGGGCCCCACAAGGGTGCGTTCTCAGCCCTCTCCTGTACTCCCTGTTTACCCATGACTGCGTGGCCAAGCACGCATCCAACTCAATCATCAAGTTTGCTGACGACACTACAGTGGTAGGCTTGATTACCAACAACGACGAGACGGCCTACAGGGAGGAGGTGAGGGCCCTCGGAGTGTGGTGTCAGGAAAATAACCTCTCACTCAATGTCAACAAAACAAAGGAGATGATCGTGGACTTCAGGAAACAGGAGAGGGAGCACCCCCCTATCCACATCGAGGGGACAGTAGTGGAGAAGGTGGAAAGTTTTAAGTTCCTCGGCGTACACATCACGGACAAACTGAATTGGTCCACCCACACAGACAGCGTGGTGAAGAAGGCGCAACAGCGCCTCTTCAACCTCAGGAGGCTGAAGAAATTCGGCTTGTCACCAAAATCACTCACAAACTTCTACAGATGCACAATCGAGAGCATCCTGTCGGGCTGTATCACCGCCTGGTACGGCAACTGCTCCGCCCACAACCGTAAGGCTCTCCAGAGGGTAGTGAGGACTGCACAACGCATCACCGGGGGTAAACTACCTGCCCTTCAGGACACCTACACCACCCGATGTCACAAGAAGGCCAAAAAGATAATCAAGGACAATCTTGCCTATGCCGTTCGGCCATCGACTCAAATCTCGAGCCACTTTAATAATTATAATTGGATGAAATAAATGTATCACTAGCCACTTTAAACGATGCCATTTATATAATGTTTACATATCCTACATTACTCATCTCATATGTATATACTGTACTCCATACCATCTACTGCATCTTGCCTATGCCGGTCAGCCATCGCTCATCCATATATTTATATGTACATACTCAAATTCATTCCTTTACTCTTGTGTGTATAAGTAGTTGTTGTGAATTTGTTCGATTACTTGTTAGATACTACTGCATGGTCGGAACTAGAAGCACAAGCATTTCGCTACACTCGCATTAACATCTGCTAACCATGTGTATGTGACAAATACAATTTGATTTTATTTGAAACCACTCACACACACACACACACACTGTGACGAGGGGAAAACCGCTCACACACACACACACAGTGACGAGGCGCAAACCGCTGACACACACACACTGTGACGAGGGGGCAAACCACTCACACACACACACTGTGATGAGGGGCAAACCACTCACACACACACACTGTGACGAGGGGCAAACCGCTCACACACACACACTGTGACGAGGGCCAAACTGCTCACACACACACACACACACACACACTGTGACTAGGGGCAAACTGCTCACACACACACTGTAGCAAATTGCTACGCTGCGTCTCAGAGAAATAAACGTACTAACACAAAATGTCAGGCCCTCCACTTGGATAACATGTGGGCTGTGCCATGGCACATAGGCTATGAAGTGTTCGCTGTCATTACAATTTCCACTAAGAGGATGACTTTTCAGATGCCAAGACTTTTGACTTATGCTTTAGTGTATCTAGCCTATCTAAATAAGTTGATTCAAGAATTATAGAAAGGTATTACTTGTCATGAATCAAGATCCCTACAATCCTCTGCCAGATAGCCAGCTTGCATCCATCTCAATCCCAAGCAAGCCTAGCAACAAGCAACAAGCCTAGCAACAAGCAACAAGCCTAGCAACAAGCAACAAGCCCTAACAGCAAAATGACCTAGTCACACTAGGAACAGTCCAAAACACAGCAACAAGTATTTTCTTCTTTTAGTTCCCACAGTGTCTCCACGGTCCACTTCCAGCCAAACTGTATTTGCTACAACCAGCCAGAATAGCAGGCCTGGCTATCCTCAGGGGGTCAAGGAGGGCTTGGTACCCAGCCAACAGTGCACTGTGCTGGGCCGGGAAGGAAGGAGCATTGGGGGTGCTTGGATGATCTATGATCCATACCCCCGTGGTTGTATTGAGTTATGGCAGACAGACAGGCAGACAGACAGACAAGTTATGGCATTTTAGTGTATAGCTTTCTGGTGGGATAGATAGGTAGAAATTGATATATGAGTAAAGTTTGATAGATGGGTAGAGATTGATAGATAGGTAGAGATTGATAGATGTGTAGAGATTGATAGATGGGTAGAGATTGATAGATGTGTAGAGATTGATAGATGGGTAGAGATTGATAGATGAGTAGAGATTGATAGATGGGTCGAGATTGATAGATAGGTAGAGATTGATAGATGGGTCGAGATTGATAGATAGGTAGAGATTGATAGATAGGTAGAGATTGATAGATGGATAGAGATTGATAGAAAGGTAAAGATTGATATTATAATTTCAGCTTTGTTGGGTATCCTAAAGCGGTATCTATAGGACAAATATTGGTCAAAATGTATGCTTTTCTCCAGACAGAATAGCTTTGGCAGAAAAGCAATCGTTGTTTTTGGAAGAACTATTCACCACTAAATAAGAAGCATATCTTTCTGATTCATGTACGATCTTTGCTCACACTGATTTCTCCTACACAGCTGGCACAAATTACAACCTCTCTGTGGGGTTACAAGGATCTTCATTTGTCCATCGCCGTCTGCTTTAGCTGTGTGGAGGATGAGGTCAGGGATATAGTAAAGCCATGGATTGCAACAGATATTCTAGGAATCCATTAAATTATGTTTTTCTATATTATGGGATCACAGAGGGCAATGCTGTTTATGAAAACAGGGATTTTCATAAAGAGTAATTACATTTAATATAACGTTAAAGCTTAGCTGGATATGTATTTCGGTGCATGGCTACAAAGCTCTTGTTGGCATCCGAACGGTATGTATAGGTATAGGTCAGACAGGATCATGGAGGCAGTGTATTAACAGAGTTTATGGGTCATGCACCATGTACAATCTCTCTCTGATATATGATACAGTGGGACCTGTGTGTGTGTGTGTGTGTGTGTGTGTGTGTGTGTGTGTGTGTGTGTGTGTGTGTGTGTGTGTGTGTGTGTGTGTGTGTGTGTGTGTGTGTGTGTGTGTGTGTGTGTGTGTGTGTGTGTGTGTGTGTGTGTGTGTGTGTGTTATACTGGGACCTGTTATACATGACATATGACCCTGTGCCATGTGTATGGATTCAATAGGATGGAACGGCGATGACAGCAGGAATCGTTAAATCATACACATAAAATGTGTCTTGACTGCCTGGGTTTTCAATGGTCCTTGGTGGCTCCCGTTCTGCTATGGGTGAGATTAGTGGGGTGGAATGGGGTTTAACTGGTCATGTACAGCTGGTCTCAATGGCTTCTATTTGTAAATGGGTATAGAAATAAAAGGAAATGTGTTGGCAATACACAGAAACAGTATAATATGTTAAGAAGATTTGATCTAAGAAACGTTCTCCTGTAGGTCCACTAAGGCTATGTTCACCAGACAGTCAGCGTGCAACATCATAATATATCATGTATACTGTATATAATATACTGGCACCTATTCATCCAAAGTAGGCAGATGCTACATGAATTGTGTGATGATGTATACCAGGATAATGAGGGATTCTAGAACCAACAGATGACTGGATAAACAGCATTTATCAGTTCTGTACCAACACGAAAAAGAGTAGTGAGTACTCAGGCAGTGCCCTATGGTTAAGAAGTATCTTTGGTATTATAATTGGCACGTGCTATAAATCAATAGTCAGCCCTTGCCATTGAACCGCATCAGAACAAATGTACTGCGTCGGAACACTAATTCCCTACCAGCTTTTCCATAAACATAGACTGCAGGGTGAGAGTGGGAGGAGGGGCGAGGGCATGGGGTAAGGAGGGGGTAGGAGGATGGGTGTGCGCAATGGGGAGGGGAGGGTGAGGAGGAGTGAGGCAGACGGGTGAGGGGTAAGGGAGGGGCATTAATTCATTAATGACGACATTAAACACTACAGTCTACCATGCCAACGCTGGAACAATCTGCCACTCTCTCTGACAGAAACGTTGCTTATTTACTCTACAAAGTGCATCAAGAGGAATAAGGTTTACACAAATAATTACCCCAGACACATGAAATATCATTCCTGCACCACTTGCCCAAATAAACTGCATTAAGAGCAACCACATGTAGCCACTTCACTATGGTGTGAGGGGAAAGCTTGGTGTAGACCAGGTCACAAAATGGCAGCTCATGGCCATATGATTGAGCGATGGTGCATTAAGTGGCGTGCGTGCTTGTAAGACATATTAGCACATTAAAAGGTGTCAATATTTGAACCCAATTGTAAATGAAGTTGGTATAGACTCTCCTTCCCACGGTTGTTCTTGTAAGGAGCATAGTTTATGAATACCAACTGCAGCTCAAATAAACCTTTCCATCCAGTGCCACACACATACCCTCAGATCAAAACAGTTAGACTACAGTATAGGCTATGGTAGAATACAATATCAAGCAGTGAAAGTAGGTAAACAAACACATTTAAGAGGCCAGTCATGCTTGATTTCCTTATCAGTCAATCTGTCTCCATATTGCTGTTTTTGCTCATAATATACCCTTAACAGCTGTAACATATACAGTATAGTGTGTTGTGTTATTACTGCAACATACAGTGAGGGAAAAAAGTATTTGATCCCCTGCTGATTTTGTATGTTTGCCCACTGACAAAGAAATGATCAATCTATAATTTTAATGGTAGGTTTATTTGAACAGTGAGAGACAGAATAACAACAAAAAACTTTAGGGCGGCAGGTAGCCTAGTGGTTAGAGCATTGGACTTGCAACCGGAGGGTTGCAAGTTTGAATCCCCGAGCTGACAAGGTAAAAATCTGTCATTCTGCCCCTGAACAAGGCAGTTAACCCACTGTTCCCCGGGCGCCGAAGACGTGGATGTCGATTAAAGGCAGCCCCCTGCACCTCTCTGATTCAGAGGGGTTGGGTTAAATGCGGAAGACACATTTCAGTTGAAGGCATTTGGTTGTACTACTGACTAATAATTTTGACTTGTGTTGTGTTATTACTGTAACATATACTGTATAGTGTGTTGTGTTATTACTGTACATATACAGTATAGTGTGTTGTGTTATTACTGTAACATGTATAGTGTGTTATGTTATTACTGTAACATATACAGTATAGTGTGTTATGTTATTACTGTAACATATACAGTATAGTGTGTTGTGTTATTACTGTAATATATACAGTATAGGGTGTTGTGTTATTACTGTAACATGTATAGTGTGTTGTGTTATTACTGTAACATATACAGTATAGTGTGTTATGTTATTACTGTAACATATACAGTATAGTGTGTTGTGTTATTACTGTAACATATACAGTATAGTGTATTGTGTTATTACTTTAACACATACAGGTTATAACTGTCACTCAACTCAGCAGCATGTCCTCAATGTAGACATAATGTGCTTTACAACTGGCTCAAGGAAGAACTTTCCCCTAACAGCAGATTTAGGATAAGATGACCTATTCCTCAACCCTATCCATAACTATCAGGTGGAAAAGAACCATCTAATCCTGGACCAGCATTTAGGGTACAACTTCTAACAACTAACTCCTACAGTAGTTTCATGACAGAAACAGATGTCAATACTCACCTTTAGTGGATTATAAAGTCAAATCTATCCCTCTGTCAAATTCCAAAAGGTCCTACAATAAGATATCACAGCCAAGGATGACATAGGAAATTATTATTGTTGTTTTGACATCCACATTATTTAATTTCCGTTATTGAATATTTACCATGTCATTATTCTGTTTGTGTTTCAGGCAAATTCACCAGTCACACTCAGCACTTATCTAGTGGGCTATGGTTTACAGTAGCCAGTTTGGTTGCTGTCCAACTGGTCTCGGTCAGGACAGTCAAATAAGCAGCAGTGAGAGTTCACGAGGAAACTATTTCTCCCACGTTCCATTGGCTCATTGCAGAGAGAGGAGCAAAGGCACTGATTTCCCATGAGGTGAACAGATTCCCCTATGTCCAGTGGGTTCTTTCTCTCTCTCCTCTTCTTTCTCTCTCTATGTGTTTCTACCCGTCTCCTCTCTTCTCCCTCCTATTTCTGTCTGTATAACTCTTTCTCTCAACCTTTCTCCCTCTCTCTCCTTCCTTCCATCCAATGGTGTAAAGTCCTTAAGTAAAACTACTTTAAAGTACTACTTAAGTAGTTTTTGGGGGTATCTGTACTTTACTTTACTATTTATATTTTTGCCAGCTTTTACTTTTACTTCACTGCATTCCTAAAGAAAATAATATACTTTTTACGCCATACATTTTCCCTGACACCCAGGAAAATGATCCAATTCACACACTTATCAAGAGAACATCCCTGGTCATCCCTACTGTCTCTTATCTGGCGGACTCACTCAACACAAATGCTTTGTTTGTAAATTATGTCTGCGTGTTGGAGTGTGCCCCTGGCTATCCATCAATAAAATTACAAAATAAATTGTGCCGTCTGGTTTGCTAAAATATAAGGAATTTGAAATGGTATATACTTTTACTTTTGGTACTTAAATACATTTTAGCAATTCCATTCACCTGAGTATATTTAAAACCAAATACTTCTCGACTTTTACTCAAGTAGTATTTTACTGGGTGACTTTCACTTTTACTTGAATCATTTTCTATTAAGGTACAGTATGTTTACTTTTACTCAAGTATGACAATTTAGTACTTTTTCCACCGTTGCTTCCATCCATCCCTCCATGGCTTTAACTAGGATCGTAGCCAGATTCATCACAATAACCTTGTTGGTGGGATGATATGACCATGAAGACAGCCTCAGGAGAACAAGAGGAACAATTGGAAAGATGTTTACTGAACTCTTCTACTGGGACAATCTATTAATACATGTCTGGCATTGCATGGAGCGGCCGGGGGCTGTGATCTTGTCAAAAATGTCCAAAGCAGTACTGAAGACGAGCATGGAAAATAGACGATATCAACAACTATGATGGGATTATTCTAGAAGTGCCAGGGGAGATTGAGATGTTTTCCTATTCACATATATGGACATTGGACAGTAGGCCTTATGTAGATTTGATACATCCACTAGGCCCCAATGATGACCTATGAACTATAGACACACATACACTGGAAAGTGACGAACCCCAAATAAAATGGTCATAGATTGATCGGAGATGCCATGACTGAAAGACTTGTTTTTTAATGAATACCGAGAATCATAATAATGACCTCTATATCCAGGTTGAATCCATGGTTTCACAATATGGGCTATGCACAGAGAGCAGACAGAGACAAAGAGAGCATTGTATTCCTCTGCCAACTCTTCATGCTTCATTTCACACTGGAACGCTACTGGAGATACCCAGGCTATTACGCAATGTGTTCTAATACAATAAAGTGTGTGCTCCCCAAATGGGACCCTATCCCCTATAAAGTGCATTACTTCTGACAAGGGCTCTGGTCAAAGTAGTGCACTAGTTAGGGATAGGGGCCATTTGGGACACAGACAGTGTGTTCCTTGTTTGACAGGATGTGATGAAGAGAAGCTGATACGTGATGTATTGAACATGATGGACTTTTTTCTTATAGAGGCCAAATTGCAAAATATTGCTATTATTGGGTTCGTTAGCTGAAGCTCAACTAGCTGTGAAACAAATTAGAATGTCAGAACATTAACACAACACATCTTGTCTGTACTGAAGTGGGTGGCGGTGTTGAGGGAAAGTTTGGTGTTGTTCAACCCAAGAGGCCTAAAGTACTGTAGTTCCCTGTTAATGTAGTGGGGCACCACTCAGAACCTGCCATGAGTATTCAGACTGTTACCCATCCACCCTCCACCACTATCCCCCTCTCCCTCTCTCTCACTGTCCCTCTGAGACTGAGAGAATACTAATAATATGTAAACGAGGGGTGTATGGAGAGATGGGAGGGGGGAAGAGGGGTACAAGAACTAAAAAGGGTGCAGAACAAAGGCTGGGGGGCGCCAAAAGAGGGGCGCCAAGTTTCCACGACGACAGAACAGAGCCAAGAATAGTCACATGGTGTTGAGGGCTTTTGAAATCAGCGAGTGGAGCTTTAAGCCTGGGATCAGTCCATGTGGTGGATG
This sequence comes from Brachymystax lenok tsinlingensis, assembly GCA_030435695.1. NCBI lineage: Eukaryota > Metazoa > Chordata > Actinopteri > Salmoniformes > Salmonidae > Brachymystax > Brachymystax lenok. Next base: position 14,971,083 of record CM059812.1, read on the forward strand.
CCAATGGCAACAACATGAGTGGGATTGGGACCCACAACCACAGTACTGTGACGGTGATGGCGTTTGATATGAACAGGACCGCGGCTCTCACCACAGTCAACCAGGCTATGAACGCAGCAGTACATGGTAGGTAAGGTCAATTATAGGCCTGCTTTTGGTATCTAGAAACATATTGTAAGAAGGCTCACTGTTGAATCTAGCCTCTTCATTTGTAAGTTGAATTGGGAGTGTTGTTGGTTGAGTGGGACTTTGTGTCTTGAATAAGTTTCAGTGTTTGACTTGAAATGAAGGTGGACCTTAGTCTTCACTTGTTTTCCCCTCTTCTTAGAATATGGTCACCATAGTCACTTGTTCCTTTCCTTCTTCTTCCAGAGTTCAAGGTGTTCAACATCATCCTAATGTCTCTAGCCTTGTGCGTTCTCACCATCACTGGCCTGTTCTGCAGCATATCCTGTCACAACCGCAGACGGTAAGGTCTGATGTACTACAATACCATTAATGCTTTGTACTACATATGAATCTTAGCAAAGATTGTATATTATATTGATAAGATATTGGATACGTCCTCAAATATGGAACGCAGGCCGGAGGGGGCGAGACCATTCTAGCCAATGAGAGGGCAGATAATCGCGTAAACCGGCCATAGAGTTAGATAGAGCACTCATCTTTGTATCTGTGCCGTTATAGCGTCTGTTAGAGAGCATTGTCGGCGCCATTAAGGCTATCTCTATTTAAAAGTATTCATCATTGATTGATTGTACCTAACTCATAGGAATCCCCACTCAGTTGACTACTTCAAAATGGTGGAGGCCCTCAATGTCAAGGTCCATTCTAAAACAGGTTATATCCATGATGAGTCCTCTATCTATCTCTATGACAACAGGCACATCTCCGATATAAATTGCAGAAATTCCACGTGTCCACTTATATTAGTGCATTTGTAACAACCATTACGAAACGTCTATTCGATCAAGTAAGCCTCACGTAGCAAATTAGCAATTACATTTTTTATTGACAAATTCACTCTCTCGTTGACCTTCATACAAAAATTATTTTCGTTGACAGATTTTGGGTGGAGTAAAACCTTTCGCTTTGCATCTCCTGTCAGTCGCAGGAGGTAACTCTCGATGTACTACAGTAACCATTATTCCCTGTACTTCATATATATATCTTAGTAAAGAGGCTCTACAGCATCTCCTGTCAGTCGCAGGAGGTCATCTGTCTCTGGGTCATGTTTATATCTCTGGCTGACAATTACCTCACGTTGTCACGTTGGCATCCTCAGCTAAAGTCATCTTAGTAATGACTCTCACTCATTAGGCTACATTGGAGCAAACAAAATATTTGGTCATTGAATATGATGCTTAAATTACATTGAACCTTAGTTGAAGGTTGTTTACGCGTAGCCCAGAGCTATAGGAGGACAGCTCAATGTAAAGGCTGGAATGGAATTCATGGAATGGAGTCAAACAAGTGGTTTCCATGTTTGATGCGTTTAATACCGTTCCATTTATTCCATTCCAGCCATTACAATGAGCCCGGCTTCCTCTGGCATAGCCTTTCCTTACTGTACAACTCTACATTTAACACAGTAGAACAGTGCCACTCCATGAACATATGATGAAACTGAATGGTCTTTTACAGCAACAGTTTTTACCATGTTGGTTTACCATGTTGGTGTGCACACAAAATAATGGACATTTTAATGGATTGGTTTAAAATGACAAGAAAGAATACATAGAAAAGTTCCCTGAAAGTGCATTATATCTTTTCCCACCTCCAGGCTGTCGAAGAGGGCCCATATGTATGAGAGTGCTGTACTTCGTGACGTACCAGTCAACCCGGTGGACATCAGAGCTGTCAAAAGATCCAACAGTTTCAGAAACCCTCTCTCATTCTTCAGAAAACAGGAAGCATCTAAGGACAACTCCAGAATCTACTACATCTACAGTAACCCTCTACCCATAGGGCTGGAGGAAGAGGACAATATCCAGAATATCGCCCCTGGTGGATCGAAGGAGCAAGAAGAGCTAACCTTTCAGGACTACGCCAACACTCCCAATAGTGGTATCATCCTGGACCCACCCAACTTTTACATGCAGCTCTAGAGCAAGGTGGCATGTTCGACTTCATGGGAGGGGTGTTTGATTTTTTTGGTCCTATTCAAGTTTGTAAGGTGGAGGAGTACACATTGTCCACAATTTAGGGAAAAACATTGTCTAAAGTGGATGAACTTTAATAAAGTTATTTGGAAGTTGTGAAAGTTTCTTTTTTTCAACACTTGGATTTTTATTGAATCGCCATAAAACAGTTCAGACATGGATGGTGTGCTTTAGAAAAGAAGCATAGCGTGAAATACACAGAGACCAGAACGATAGATAGTAGCTTCTCAGAGAAAATATCAAAAGAAAAGATTATCATCACTGCTGAGATGAGCAATCAATTGATCGATCAATTGTACTCCTGGGCAATACCATTGGATTAAATGAGAGTCAGTCACAGAATAGCCTTCAGGCGATTGGCTGGGTTTCCCTAATCAGCCAATCTAGAGCCTCCTTGCGGCCCTGCCTCTCCAGCTCTGCTCCAATCGTCTCCCGGCACTGCCTGTGGTACTCGTTCACCCAATCACGCTGCAGGAAGAGAAGAGAGAGTGTCACACACAGAGAGATGACATACAAAATGGCAGAACTATTACTAATCGATTTCCCCGGTTTCAAAGAGCACCTGTGGATATTTCCTGAAGACCTCCTTATACATTATCTTTCTCTCCTACAGCAAAGCTGATTTGAAACTGAGAGATTGTTTTATTTCTGCTCTACTACGTGTCACTTCATTCAACCAACCAATACAGTATTTCTACCCAAGTTTCAAGTGCTATGTTTACATTTTAGAGCTGTATAATGACTTTTCTTTATTAAAAATAAATGTGTGCTTTATTTTAGTAGAACTAAATGGGTGCTCTATTTTAGTAGAAATAATTGAGTGCTTTACTTTAGTTGAAATAAACGGGTGCTCTATTTTAGTATAAATAAAATTTGTGCTTTATTTTAGTAGAAATAAATGAATGATACCGCCTAAAGAAACAGTGTGTTTGGTAAAATATGAATTCCAAAGAACCAAGACTGACCTCTTTCTGGGTGAGAAGATCTGTGTTTACCATCTTGGCTTGGATGGGGACCAGAGTGAGAGGATCAAACGTCAAACTGCCCTTGTTTCTGTAGTTGTACTGAGGACACAGACACAAAGGTCCCATGGTCTTCACTAGTGTTCACACTTCATTTTACACGTAGTCAGTCAATCTGTCTCCATAAACATCAATACTCATTCTTCACTCTATACACACTTCACTTCATTTTCTACTTATTCAGTCAATCTCTTACCTTGGGTTTTGCTGGCACCACCAGAACAACGTTTTCAATTCGAATGCCAAACAAGCCATCCTCATAGTAACCAGGTTCTGAGGAAAGGAAGGAGACAAGTTCAGGTGTGTGTGAGAGAGAAACTGACAGAGACAGAAAGAAACAGAGAGAGAGATAAATAGTTATATTGTCTGTGTGTTTGTGTATGCATGCATGCATGATAGTTAGTAAGTGTTTGTGTGTATGCGTGCCTGCAATTCTGTGTATGTGTGCATGCATGTACGTGAGAGTGTGTACGCCCATATATGTGTGAGCGTACCCACCATCGCTGACAATCATGCCTGCCTCCAGGGGCTCGTCGGCAAAGGTCTTGTAGGAGATCCCACAGGGTCCCTCGTGGACATTGAGGAAACATCCCACCCCGTGGCCCGTACCATGGAGGTAGTCAAGCCCAGACTCCCACAGCGCCTGGCGGGCAAACGAGTCCAGCAGGTGGCCTAAGGGTGGAGGGGGAGAAGGGGGGAATGGAGGTTTACATTTCACATATTAGTCATTTAAAAACAAACACTGGCAATCTTGAATACTCCACAAACAACAAGGTCTCACCTTTGGTTCCATTGGGGAAAATGGCAGCGCTGACGGCTATATGTCCCTTCAGAACATAGGTGAAGGTTTCCTGAGATATAGAGAGAAAATCCAAAGGTCACTGAACATACCACTGGGACTTTCTGTCATAAGCTGTAGCAGGTCATGAGAGGAGAGGCCATAAGGATAATTGTTACCTTCTCATAAGCAGAGGGGGATCCAAAGTGCATGGTGCGGGTGACGTCTGTTGTTCCATCACTAGAAAACACCAGAACAAGAATTTATTATAACAATATGTTTTATTTGCAACGTGCTTTTCTTATGTGTCACATTATTACATATTTACATGTTGTGAATGTGTAGCATTATTACGTGTAGGATTATGTGTAGAATTATTACATGTGGAATTATGTGTAGCATTATTACATGTAGGATTGTGTGTAGAATTATTACATGTGGAATTATGTGTAGCATTATTACATGTAGGATTATGTGTAGCATTATTACATGTAGGATTATGTGTAACATTATTACACGTAAAATTATGTGTAGCATTATTACACGTAAAATTATGTGTAGCATTATTACACGTAGGATTGTGTGTAGCATTATTACATGTAGGATTATGTGTAGCATTATTACATGTAGGATTATGTGTAGCATTATTACATGTAGGATTGTGTGTAGCATTATTACACGTAGGATTATGTGTAACATTATTACACGTAGGATTATGTGTAACATTATTACACGTAGGATTATGTGTAGCATTATTACACGTAGGATTATGTGTAGCATTATTACATGTAGGATTGTGTGTAGCATTATTACATGTAGGATTGTGTGTAGCATTATTACATGTAGGATTATGTGTAGCATTATTACATGTAGGATTATGTGTAGCATTATTACATGTAGGATTATGTGTAGCATTATTACATGTAGGATTATGTGTTGCATTATTACATGTAGGATTATGTGTTGCATTATTACATGTAGGATTATGTGTTGCATTATTACACGTAGGATTGTGTGTTGCATTATTACACGTAGGATTGTGTGTAGCATTATTACACGTAGGATTGTGTGTAGCATTATTACACGTAGGATTGTGTGTAGCATTATTACACGTAAAATTATGTGTAACATTATTACATGTAGGATTATGTGTTGCATTATTACATGTAGGATTATGTGTAGCATTATTACATGTAGGATTGTGTGTAGCATTATTACATGTAGGATTGTGTGTAGCATTATTACATGTAGGATTGTGTGTAGCATTATTACATGTAGGATTGTGTGTAGCATTATTACATGTAGGATTGTGTGTAGCATTATTACATGTAGGATTGTGTGTAGCGTTATTACATGTAGGATTGTGTGTAGCGTTATTACATGTAGGATTGTGTGTAGCGTTATTACATGTAGGATTGTGTGTAGCGTTATTACATGTAGGATTGTGTGTAGCATTATTACATGTAGGATTATGTGTAGCATTATTACATGTAGGATTATGTGTAGCATTATTACATGTAGGATTGTGTGTAGCATTATTACATGTAGAATTATGTGTAGCATTATTACATGTAGCATTATTACATGTAGGATTATTGCTTACATATACTGGGCTCCAGAGTCGAGGAGGTAGATTTCTTTTAGAGAGAGAGTTCTGTTGGTTTCAGGGAGGGGTCTGTAGAAGGACAACAAAAATAAATACAAAATAAGTTATCAAAAACATGATTATAGACAACTCTATATTAATTACAGTGTAATAAAGTTATGCAATAAACAAAAGGTACCTGTAATGAATGATTGCTCCGTTTGGTCCAACACTGGAAATGGATGGGAAGCTAAGTCCGACAAAGTCTTTCTGTTGGCTGAAACCACATTAAACCATGAATATTTAATGATGTATATTTAAGCAATAAGGACTGTTTACATGCAGGACTCCCACTCCAATATACCATGGCTGTGGGCTGTTCTTAGGCACAACGCAACACAGAGTTGAAGTAGGTGCATACAGTTCCTAATTGTTTCAATAGAGGGAGTTAAAATGCTAAATATCCCTCTCATGCAAAAACCTCTGACTCACTGGGAATTTCTCAATTACATACTCCTCCGTCCTCTCTACTCTCTCCTAGGCTCCTTCTCAAAACCCATTGGATGAGAAAGCCAGAGGTCCCTCCCCTCTGACCTTCTCCTCCACTGGGTTTTGAGAAAGAGATGAGAGTGGAGTATGCAATTGTCCTATTGCCTTGTGCTTCAGAAAATATTTTTCAGTGTAGTGAATGCACGGAACCTATAAAATCTCAATCTAAAGATCCAGGATAATAAGTTGGAGAGAAAACATCACAGATGCTGTTATTACATAGCTTTGTTATTTCATGGTTGAAGTGAAAAGTAGAACCCCACCTGCGTAACTCCTCGGCCTTATCTGCTGCAGAGATCTCAGTCACTGTGCCTTTTGGAATCTATAAAACAACAACCACACAGTACATGACACGTAGTCATTGCAACACTCACAGCCAAAAACTCTGTAATCATAAAACTGTAATACTACTTTCAGCTACAAAACTACTGGAAATGACATTTTAAAAGTACCTCTTTTTCCAACCAAGCGAAGAGCTCACAAAGGGCGACAGCATCCTTGATCTGAAGTTGAGGAGAAAAAGTCAAACATGATCAATGGCTGGTTGATGATACAATTATGGCGATTTTATGATGTCTAAAACCAATGAAATAATTGTAAGGGTCAAAAGGTCAAAGGTAACTTACATGGGCCATTTTCATCCCTTGAATCTCGGTGGCGTTCTTGACAGCTTTGGCAAGGCAGAGAGGAGTGTAGGGGATAGGAGATCGGTGGGACTGTGGACAAAACAGAAAAACAAAGCAATGAATTTGTAGGTACCTGATGCTACACATATCATTTTACTAAATAGGCCTACATGTACTAACATGTTGGCCTCTTTACGACTCAAAGTACTTTACATTGTTTGGGGGTAACTCATCCACATCCCACTCGTTCCACCAGTGTGATCTAGCTATGCACAGTGGTCATTTTGTGCCTGACTACACAGTTGTACTCTCTCTCACCTTGGGAATAACCTGCATGAGCACCCACTACAGCCATTTGGTGTCAGACATTGCACAGTCGCACTCTCTCACCTTGGGGATGACCTGCGTGAGGGCGCAGCTGGCTTTGTCGCTGATCCACACCTTGTCCTTGGGCCCCAGGGAGGCACACACGGCCTGCAGCTCCGTGAACACAGACTCGTAGGGGGCGGTCTGGACACTAAGCTCCGCCTTGGAGGGCGTGTCCAGCTGAAGGTGCTCCCTCACCGTCGGCACGGCCAGACGCTTGATGTCAACGAAGAGCCTAGGAGGGGTCAGAGTTTAGAGGTCAGACTCACGACATACTTCTCATGGGAGGTCAAACTATGCTGAGCATTCTATGCTGTATCAGAGAAAGGACAGTCGGGAAAGAAAGAACATTTTATTTAAGATTAATTTAGGTGCTTTTAGGTTATTTTACCTGATTGTGTTCATTCCAACGATGGCATACGCAAAGAAAACAGGGTTGTACTCGATGTCAGAGCCACGGAGGTTGAACAGCCCTGGGAAGAGTAACACAGTTAAAACACACTACCACTTTACACCTGTTTGGTGGACACCATTTTTCCTGTTCTCTTTCAACAAATTCAGTAATGTATGTAAGCATTTCATCGTAAGGTCTACACCTGTTGTATTCGGCACATGTGACAAATACAATTTTATTTAGATTTTTATGTACAGTAGTTTGAATTTTGTAAACAGCTATTTAAAAATGTGTCTTGCTGCTCAAAATAAATTAGCTAGCACTGTGTATTATTTTTATGATCCAAATCATTATTATTAATATTATCATAATCATTATTATTCATATTATTATGATGAGGTGACCCTCCTCACCCTCTAGGGAAGAAGCCCAGACAAACCCCCTCATTTAGACACACTAGTCTAAAAGTGACTGGACGACTGCAATCAACATCAACATTGTTCTCCCTAATTAACACAAACACTCTGGCCAGCCAATCAGCTCTGAGAGCTCTATAGGATCGTTAGGGCCTGCTAACGAGGTGCTCAGACAGGCATCTACAGGGACACCCGTACAGCCTCAGGGTTCTTGGATCGTGATCAGGGGGTGTCGTGTCTACCTCACAGGGTTATGCAACGTAACCGTGGAGTTGATGCGATTGGCTGTGCCTGCTGTCACTGTTTGGTGAGGTCATTTAATAAAGTGCATCAACCCTCGTCCCGGAGGTTTACTGGTTGGGCAGACTTTTGTTCCAGCCCAGCACTAACACACCTGATTCAACCGATCAACTACTCTTCAATCAAGACATTTGATTAGGCTCATTGAAAATAGTATTTTGCTCTTAACTGATTCTTAACTGCCTAGGTAAATAAAGGTTAAATAAAAAAATAAAAATTTTGAATCAGGTGTGCTAGTGCTGGGTTGGAACGAAAGTCTGTGCACCCTGTAACTCGACATGACCAGGGTTAGTGAGTTGGTGTTATTTTTTATGGTAAATCCAATTACTGTTTAGGGTGAATTATATAGGAAAAATGTATCTGAGTTGTGTTATAGTAACTATATCAGTATAAAGGGAATCATACATGCAATCTCATCCAGCGCCGTGGCAACGAACCAGGAGATCTTCCTCTCGGCCATCTTGGATCTCAGAGCAGTCATCTTGTCCTGCCAGGTTAGACCTGGAACAGAGGAGCACCTGGATTAACTGTGAACCATTGACGAGGAAGATGTCATCATGCCATCGTCACTGTTCAACAAAATCCTTTCTGAATCAAAAACATTAAACACACATGTACAGCTAATACCTTTCAACCAATCACAAGATAGGATACATATCACCTCTAGAACGTTGAATAGGTCAATAATGGCTCCAAGCGGTAATACCGACCCGTGAACCCCAGGCCCAGGGTGAGGAGCTGAGTGGAGGGTCTGGATGGACGATCCATCCAGATGGCATCTATCAGGTTGTCCTGAACAGCCACCAGGGAGTGGCCTGCACTGGCCAGGGCCTTAGACATGTTCTTCCACTGGTCTGGATGGAACAACAGACAGGTCTTGTAACAATAGTCACCACCAAAATGGTAGCTACTTAGCACTGGAAGTATAGTACACAACATGTATTACCCCATTATTACAGTGTTATTGTGTATGACGTAAGAGATGTAGAACTCTACGGACCAGCAGCAATGATCCAGGGGTCCACTCCTACTGTCGAGTTCTCAGGCAGCACACTGATCAGCCAGTCCTCCTGGCTAAGTGTCTCCTTCAGACCTGGTGACAGGAAACACCCACAATGAGCCAGAAAATACTGACACATCTCATAACACAGTAGACTGTCCCATGTGTAGTATGTCTTATCAAGAGAAGCATCGGCCAATCTATACTAAGGTGGTTAAGTGCATTTGCTTTAAAGTTTTAACTTTAGATGCAGAAGAACCCAACTTCCACTTATACTAGCTTCAACTAGGTGTCTTCAGATGCCATACCCATTCAAGAACTAAGAGTGTTGTTGTTTACCCATCTTCATGAGGGTCCAGTTGTTGTCCATCTGCTGGCTGGCCTGGAGGAAGTACCGTCCGTCTGTCCACATGGCCGCATGCTTCTCTGTCACAATGGCCGTGCCTGGAGACATGTCATCAATCAATCAAGGCTACACATCTGTTCTCTGTCACTATGGCCGTACCTGGAGACAAGTTGTCTTAATATCTGATTCTTAGTCATGTATTTAGTTGTCACTATGCTAGTGTTCAAAGCTTGTCAAGCAAGGCTACAGAACTGTTCTGTTTCTATGGCCAGATTTAATTTTATTATCTAAGTGTCCAATCTCTGACCCTAATAAATACAAGCAAATGAGTGCGGCAGGTAGCCTAGTGGTTAGAGTGTTGGACTTGTAACCGGAGGGTTGCAAGTTCAAATCCCCGAGCTGACAAGGTAAAAATCTGTCGTTCTGCCTCTGAACAAGGCAGTTAACCCACTGTTCCCTGGGCGCCGAAGACGTGGATGTCGATTAAGGCAGCCCCCCGCACCTCTCTGATTCAGAGGGGTTGGGTTAAATGCGGAAGACACATTTCAGTTGAAGGCATTTGGTTGTACAACTGACTAAATAATGGTGACTTTGACTTTGACTTTGACTTTTGATGTCTGTCTATATTGTTTATAGATGTCCTGTTCTTTCTTAGGGCGTATAAGTTCACTGTTATAAGCAAGGTGTGCAGTTATGGGAAATGACAATTGTATGAAGTGTTGATTTCATCTGGTCTGACATGACCAAAGGCTGTGACAATAGTTTGTCTTTGTGTATTCACTGGTGTTCTCGCCATATCAACCTCCTTTATAACAAGGGAACTAGATCCTGACACAAGTACACAAGTACACACACACACACACACACAATACCTGCGGAGCCATTGAAGCCACAGATGAATTCACGTCTGCAGTCACATGGTGCGATGTATTCGCTCTGTAACGAGGGAGAGAGAGAGATCAGATCCAGCAGTAATCAGGTATAAGTGGTCCCCTAGCAGTTATTATAACATCTTAATTATTCCCCTCTTCACATCACGACTCAAGACCAGAGAGGATGAGGATTAAAGAGAGAGAAAGAAAGAAAGAGTAGAGTGAACAATGTGAAGATGGAGAGGATCCTGCTAGGAAGTCACATTGTCCATTACTAGAGGTCAGGCAGACATACTCACTATTGCTCATTATTTCTAATTTGTAATTGTGTGTGTGCATGTGTGTGTGCATGTGTGTGTTCTTGCGTGCGTGTGACCATGTGTGTGTGTGTTCAGTACCTGGTGTGCGTCTCCAGAGGGGACAATGTAGGCCTGGATGGGCTCAGCGATGTACTTTGTGTTCCTCATGGCTTGCCGTAGCTGCCGCAGCAGCTCCACCGTGATCTTGGGAGACATGGCAGCGTCTAGGGAGAGATATCAGGCGGTAAAGCCATAACAGACGAACTGAACAGGCAGCCCAAGAATGGGATTTCAGAGGGATCCACAGTTACAGTATGCTCCTGCCTCCCCTGTTGAGTAGGTTAGATAATCTGTCTCAGTCACAGTTTTACCTCCACAGACACAGGGGTTTAAACCACGATAGAGTGACTGAACAGGCACAACATGGCTAAGCATGCTCCCTCAGAACTAGATTACGCACTGTAGTGTAACTAAACTGTAACAACCCTGGTTTATATCAACTCTACCATTGGAGCATGCTTTTGTGACAGTTGAATTCCGTGGGGTTACGGGCCAGAAGGTTGCGGATTCGCGCCGCAATCCCTGCCTGTTTCGTTACCTTGGTGTCAGAAGTGGGCAATGTATAGCCTAAACTAGAATTGACCTCCTACAAAATGATAAAGAATAATAACATAAACGCTTCCTTTAACATACCGGACAAACTAAACAGATATGTTATTCATTATTATGAACTCAAAGTATTAATAATGCGATTACCTGAGCCCATGTTGTCTTCAGCCGTCTATGAGATATCTGACAAACAGCCTGTTAATGTCTATGAGATATCTGACAAACAGCCTGTTAACGTGGAGTTAAAAATCTTAGTCTGCACTTTGATCTTTAACCTTGCTGACTCAGACAAAACCAGGGTTAAATATTAACAGATTATGATTATTATCTTTGCTGCAATTGCAAACTATTAAATTACCCGCAGGCCTGAATGCTGCCTTCATACACTATACTTTGATCATGCATCAAGGTCTAAGAAACCCCATCTACAAAGAGGCATTTTGTGAGATCATGATTTTGAAAGATTTGACATACTGTAAGGTGTATAATGGATAATATCAGTGGTTTCATTTCAGGCCGGAATAAAATCATCCCATATTATTGATGGGGTAGTTGTATTCATCGATGCCAGTATAGGCGTTATCCAATCGCCTCAACAAAGGCACCGCTGAACTCACGGATTGGCTGAAACCTACATGCGATGTTGTTTACCATTTGAGAACAATTATTTAGGAAGTTCGCTGGCAACAAGTGGGGGGAAACTAGTTAGCTAATTCAATTACTAATTGAATGATTCCAAATGACATAATTGTGTTAATCAATTCAATGCAGTTATTTTGTCGCATTTGGGGTAGGTGTGGCATTTAATCAGTCTGCTGTGGGGGATATTCAATAGAAAAGTTACTTTGAGCAAAATAATACGAATTTCTTAGCCAATATTGTATATATTTCATTAGAGTATGAGTCACACGTTGTTCATAGCTGTAGTAGTTAACACATTAAACATATTTTCTACCAAAAACATTCGTGGGCTTTGCCTAGCTTGTTAGCTAGACAACACTAATGGGGCTACGCGAGTAGCATGTAGCATGCGAGCGTCTTCCACATTACAACCACACGATATTCTCCATTCATTGCTTTCTTGCATCGGGCAACAGAACCCCAGCTAGAAAGTTTGTTAACACCATGTCAGTTTAATAAGATAACGTTAAATTTGAAATTTACCTTACAAATGCGATTCTGTCGTTTAAAACACTATTTTATGCAGCTGTCCCTTGTGTTAATTTACAAAACAGTAGGCTGCCATTGAATCGTTGACGTTTCTGGTCAGGTGACACGAGCTTCATCCAATAACCACACGGAGATGAGACTCGCCTCCCTTTAATTCAAAATACAGCGGCTAAACTAAACAACATGTATGAAACAGTATGTAGCCCAAGGCCCTGCATAGGAGCCAATAGAGATTTCATGAAATTCACGTTTCCAATAATCCGTATTTATCCAAATATATTTTTTCATCATCACATATTCTCATCACATATTCAATAAAACGTAGATGCAAGACTTGGAAATTGACCTTAAATGGGAAAGTGGCAGTGGAATACATTCATGCATGAGAAAACAATGCATAAATACAATGGGACACATTTGCAAACATTTGCAAACATTTACAGCATTTCTTTCCTTCAAATTGCATTTTTGATACAGTAATTGGACAGGGAAGGACAATGAACAATTGTTGCTCTATTCCGTTTGCTTTGATGTTCTGGATATTGGGCTGAAACAGTATACTCAGTCATATTTAGCCAAACTTGGAATATTTACTAAATAATACAGGAAGTGGACATTTAGTTGGCATCTAAAGTATATATATATATATATTTATATCTAGGATAAAACCCGAATAAACAAAGAAATGCTTGCTTCAAGAGCAAATTCAAACCCACACCATTCAGATCAATGACAAAAAGAGATTCAAAATATAGACTTCATTGCAGTTTAGAAAATAGGAATATTTGACAGTTCCAGTGTTGATTCAAAGTGAGGGTTAGGGCTATGCCCAAATGGTGCCCTATTCCCTATATAGTGCACTACTTTTGACCAAAGCCCAAGTCTCTGGTCAGAAGTAGTACACTATAAGGGGAATAGGGTGCCATTTGGGATGCAAACCTAGATCTACAGTATAAACTACTGTTGGATCAGAGAGTGTAGGACGTAGGCTGCAGCTATCATCAACATCACCAGATGTCTCCCAGGCTCCAGCAGTTGTCCAGAACTTCCTGTTTAAATGAACATTGAGATGAACGATTGTATTACATTAATACGTCTACACAGTAAGGTTTATTTGTATGTTTCTGTTCAGTTATACACTATCACACCTACTGTGTTGGGTGTGTGTGGGTGGGTGGGTGGGTGCGTGTGTGTCAGTGGTGGACTTACTTGAGCAACCTTCTGTCTGCTTGAAGATGCCCATCTTCTCACTGTCTTTAATAGAGTTCATCTTGTCCGTACTCACCTCCCCTGTAAGTCAACAGGGTATTGGTTATTAAAAGTCACAATAGTATGTAGCATTGTGAGTAACTTGTTACCCTAGTATTCTTACAATGTTATTACCACTTTATTCTCCACTGTAATGTCTTCACCAGGCTTCCCTAAACTGAGAATATTGTGTAAAGATTGTTGTGGAGTCTGTGAAAGCTTGGATGGTATATCACGTATTCTATACCAGAAACTTGGTTGACCCTCTTTGATGTCACATAGGTTAATACATTGCTATGTTTTAATTTATAAAGCCCTTTTACAAAAAGTTCCACTGTTCCTAACATCATTACTAAACTTTAGTCATACTACTTACCACACCCGGTCTCAGGGATGACTAACTCTGGAAATTTGCACCTTATTTGTGGAACAATCTTCCAAATGTTCTTAAATGTGATGTTTTGGTGCCTCTAGGACAATTCAGAAAGCTGAGGACCTTATTGAGGACCTTATTACTGATGAATGTCTTTGTTTTTTTATGACAGTGTTTTTCTTTCTTTCTGCTTGCATTTTGTATTTATATTTTGATGTGTGTATTTTCTGTAATTTATGGTCTCAGTATGACTCACTGATAAAATAAAGGTTCCAATAAATACATCTACAGCCTAGTCTGAGAACCCAGATCAAGGACAAATAAACCTTTTTCATAAAGATAGTTAATCATTCACAACTCTGTATGTCTTCATCAGGCAGTCCTAGACTGAGAACGTTCCACTAATGTGTCCTTCTGATGTCATAAAGGCCATCCTGTCTGTGCTATACTGTGGTACCACTTCTCCTAACACTGCTCTCCTCTGTCCTACTGGGACAGACAACTTGGAGGGGGACACAATCTGCATCCCAAATGGCACCCTATTGCCTACTTAGTGCACTACTTTTGACCAGGGTACATATGGCTTTGGTCAAAATTAGTACACTATAGAGAATAGCCAGACACTTAACTCCAGCATCAGGTTACCCAGCAGTTTTTCCAGGTTTTCTAAGGCTTTTGAATGGGAAGAATTATTCATTGTCTGGACAGACACAGAGGCCTGAGCAGCTAGCTACTTAGTGCACTACTTTTGACCAGGGCCATTAGGGTTCTGTTAAAAGTAGTGCACTATGTAGGGAATAGGGTGCCTTTGGAACGCCACTATCTCTGAGTAGCTCCCAGAGTGGGGCCTTACCTTCCTTATCTTACCTAATTTGCACACATTGTATATAGATTTGTTTTTCTACTGTATTATTGACTGTATGTTTGTTTACTCCATGTGTAACTCTGTGTTGTTGTATGTGTCGAACTGCTTTGCTTTATCTTGGCCAGGTCGCAGTTGTAAATGAGAACATGTTCTCAACTTGCCTACCTGGTTAAATAAAGGTGAAATAAAAAAATAAAAAAATTAAAAAGTCTGCTGTCCCCACATGCTTCAAGATGGCCACCATTGTACCTGTACCCAAGAAGGCAAAGGTAACTGAACTAAATGACCACCGCCTCGTAGCACTCACCTCTGTCATCATGAAGTGCTTTGAGAGACTAGTCAAGGATCATATCACCTCCACCTTACCTGTCACCCTAGACCCACTTCAATTTGCGTACCGCCCCAATAGGTCCACAGGCGATGCAATCGCCATCACACTGCACACTGCCCTATCCCATCTGGCCAAGAGGACTACCTATGTAAGAATGCTGTTAATTGACTACAGCTCAGCATTCAACACCATAGTACCCTCCAAGCTCATCATTAAGCTTGAGGCCCTGGGTCTCAACCCCGCCCTGTGCACTTGAGTCCTGGACTTCAACAACATCTCCACTTCGCTGATCCTCAACACTGGGGCCCCACAAGGGTGCGTGCTCAGCCCCCTCCCGTACTCCCTGTTCACCCATGACTGCGTGGCCATGCACGCCTCCAACTCAATCATCAAGTTTGCAGACAACACAACAGTAGTAGGCTTGACTACCAACAATGACGAGACAGCCAATAGGGAGGAGGTGACGGCATTCGGAGTGTGGTGTCAGGAAAACAACCTCTCACTCAATGTCAACAAAACAAAGGAGATGATCTTGGACTTCAGGAGGCTGAAGAAATTTGTCTTGTCATCTAAAACCCTCACAAACTTTTACAGATGCACAATTGAGAGCATCCTGTCGGGCTGTATCACTGCCTGGTACGGCAACTGCTCCGCCCACAAGTTCAGGGCTCTCCAAACTACATGCCCCCCAGGACACCTACAGCACCCGATGTCACAGGAAGGCCAAAAATATTATCAAGGATATCAACCACCCGAGCCACTGCCTGTTCACCCCCTACCATCCAGAAGGCGAGGTCAGTACAGGTGCATCAAAGCTGGGACCGAGAGACTGAAAAATAGCTTCTATCTCAAGGTCATCAGACTGTTAAACAGCCATCACTAACATTGAGTGGCTGCTGCCAACATACAGACTCAATCTCTGAAGCAGACCTCACTACACTCTGGAGAGCCTTACGGTTGTGGGCGGAGCAGTTGCCGTACCAGGAGATGATACAGGCGGCAGGTAGTCTAGTGGTTAGAGCGTTGGACTAGTAACCGAAAGGTTGCAATATCGAATCCCCGAGCTGACAAGGTAGAGAGACTGTCGTTCTGCCCACTGTTCCTAGGCTGTCATTGAAAATAAGAATTTGTTCTTAACTGACTTACCTAGTTAAATGAAGGTAAAAAAATAAATAAAAAAACAGCCTGACAGGATGCTCTCAATTGTGTGTTTGTGAGTGTTTTTGGTGACAAGCCAAATTTCTTTAGCCTCCTGAGGTTGAAAAGGCGCTGTTGTGCCTTCTTCACCACACTGTCTGTGTGGGTGGACCATTTCAGTTTCTCCATGATGTGTACGCCGAGGAACTTCAAACTTTCCACCTTCTCCGCTACTGTCCTGTTGATGTGGATAGGAGGGTGCATCTCCTTTGTTTTGTCGACGTTGAGTGTGAGGTTATTTTCTTGACACCACACTCCGAGGGCCCTCACCTCCTCCCTGTAGGCCGTCTCGTCGTTGTTGGTAATCAAGCCCACCACTGTAGTGTCGTCTGCAAACTTGATGATTGAGTTGGAGGCATGCATGGCCACGCAATCATGGGTGGCCATGCACGCGGGCGTTTCCTGTTTTAGTTTCTGTCTATAGGCTGGGAGCAACAAAATGGAGTCGTGGTCAAATTTGCCGAAAGAAGGGCGAGGGAGGGCTTTGTATGCGTCTCGGAAATTAGAGTAGCATTGATCCAGAGTTTTGCCAGCCCGGGTCGCGCATTCGATTTTCTGATAAAATTTAGGGAGCCTTGTTTTCAGATTAGCCTTGTTAAAATCCCAAGCTACAATAAATGCAGCCTCAGGATATGTGGTTTCCAGTTTACATAGAGTCCAATGAAGTTCTTTCAGGGCCGTCGAGGTATCTGCTTGAGGGGGATATACACGGCTCTGATTATAATCGAAGAGAATTCTCTTGGTAGATAATGCGGTCGGCATTTGATCGTAAGGAATTCTAGGTCAGGTGAACAAAAGGACTTGAGTTCCTGTATGTTGTTATGATCACACCACGACTCATTAATCATAAGGCATACACCCCCGCCTTTCTTCTTACCAGAGAGATGTTTGTTTCTGTCGGCGCGATGCGTGAAGAAACCGGGTGGCTGTACCGACTCTGATAATGTATCCCTATGCCGCTCGGTCATTGCTCATCCATATATTTATATGTATATATTCTATTCCATTCCTTTACTTAGATTTGTGTGTATTAGGTTGTTATTGTGGAATTGTTAGATTAATGGTTAGATATTGCTGCACTGTCGGAACTAGAAGCACAAGCATTTCGCTACACTCGCAATAACATCTGATAACCATGTGTATGTGACCAATAACATTTGATTTGATTTGACCTTTCCAATATAACGTTAGACTGGTGATAGGCCTACGCTGTATTGTCACTGTTAGTACTTGACTTGAACTGACGTTTACCTAAAAATGAGTGACAACAATGTGCAGTAGCTGTCATTCTTACTTGAATTACTGTCATCGCTTCAACACCTCTGCAGTGAACCTGTCCTGAAACCACTTCTGAATATGGGTGATTCACTTCTCACTACTTTCAATGGCTCACTGAGGAAGATACTTTATTGTTTTTCGGAAGTCGCTGTAGGCTATAAGCTCTAGGGGATCTCTCTCACAAGTGCTTAAAGGTACAATGCAGCCATTTTATCTCAATATCAAATCCTTTCTGGGTAACAATGAAGTACCTTGCTGTGATTTAAAATGGTAAAAAATTAACAAAAATAGCTTCTAAGCAAAGAGCAATTTCTCAAACTAGAATTTTGCTAGGACTGTCTGGGAGTGGTCTGAGTGGGCTGTGGAAAACTGAAAATTAGCTGTTATTGACAGAGAGATTTGAAACTCTCTTTCTTATTGGTCTATTAACTAATTTACCACCTGGTGATATCACCAGGCAGGCTAAAGCGCCATCCCACTAAAACAGGCAAAAATATCAGACGCCCCTGTGCCTTCTTTTCGAAGAAGCTCAGCCCGGCGGAGCAAAACTATGACGTGGGGGACCGGGAGCTGTTGGCTATCGTCAAGGCCTTGAAGGCGTGGAGACATTGGCTTGAGGGGGCTAAACACCCTTTTCTCATCTGGACTGACCTGGCAAGGTGGGCCATGTTCTTTACCCGTTTTGTCTTCACCCTGTCCTACAGACCAGGTTCCCAGAACGTGAAGGCAGACGCACTGTCCCGGATGTATGACACAGAGGAGCGGTCCATGGATCAATAATCTGTAATGTTTTGACTTTGCCACAATTATCAGTGTTTGTGCTGGAACATTTGTCTGTGTCTTATTTGGAAAGAATATAACTTTTGAACAAAATAGAAATTCAAAGAAAACACGTTTTCAGGCAGATATTGATAAAAGGAATATTGGGCATCATTGCGCTGAATCATAGACAAACAATGTACTACTGTATGTCATCAGCTGTACCTGAGATAAGGAAGCTGATAACAGCATGGGCACAGACCAAAATTACCAATGTAATGTTTTAAATGTATCTTAAGTGCCACTGCCTCCGTAATTCCGAGACATAAAATGTTTCTTATTTTTTCTTCTTTGATCAAAGAATATTGTGCATCACTGTGCTGTACTCAAACACATACAGCACTATATTATTGGCTGTACCTGAGACAAGGAAGCTGACTTTCTGGCATGGTCCGTCCACTGTGGCCAGAGGAGACCCTGGAAGGATGGTGACCCTGGACATGTTCACCTCTAGGACCTCTGCCACCCTATTGCGGAAGTCATATCTGGAGAGAAAAATGAACAATAGACAATTTGTATTACTGTTTTTATAACTTGTTGGGAAAATATATAATTTGACAACATACATATATATATATATATATATATATATATATATATATATATATATATATATATATACAGAGGCTGCATATTAATGGCCGGAACAGAGCAAATGGAATGGCATCAAACAACTGGATACCATGTGTTTTATGTACAGTTGAAGTCGGAAGTTTACATACACTTAGGTTGGTGTCATTAAAACTCGACAAATTTCTTGTTAACAAACTATAGTTTTGGCAAGTCGGTTAGGTTATCTACTTTGTGCATGACACAAGTAATTTTTCAAACAATTGTTTACAGACAGATTATTTCACTTATAATTCACTGTATCACAAATCCAGTGGGTCAGAAGTTTACATACATTAAGTTGACTGTGCCTTTAAACAGCTTGGAAAATTCCAGGAAATTATGTCATGGCTTTAGAAGCTTCAGGTAGGCTAATTGACATCATTTGAGTCAATTGGAGGTGTACCTGTGGATGTATTTCAAGGCCTACCTTCAAACTCAATGCCTCTTCGCTTGATATCATGGGAAAATCGAAAGAAATCAACCAAGACTGTATTGTAGACCTCCACAAGTCTGGTTCATTCTTGGGAGCAATTTCCAAACGCCTGAAGGTACCACGTTCATCTGTACAAACAATAGTACGCAAGTATAAACACCATGGGACCACGCAGCCGTCATAACGCTCAGGAAGGAGACGCGTTCTGTCTCCTAGAGATGAGCGTACTTTGGTGCGAAAAGTGCAAATCAATCCCAGAGCAACAGTAAAGGACCTTGTGAAGATGCTGGAGGAAACAGATACAAAAGTATCTATGTCCACAGTAAAACGAGTCCTATATCGACATATTCTGAAAGGCCGCTCAGCAAGGAAGAAGCCACTGCTCCAAAACCGGCATAAAAAAGCCAGACTACGGTTTGCAACTGCACATGGGGACAAAGAATGTACTTTTTGGAGAAATGTCCTCTGGTCTGATGAAACAAAAATAGAACTGTTTGGCCATTATAACCATCGTTATGTTTGGAGGAAAAAGGGGGAGGTTTGCAAGCCGAAGAACACCATCCCAACTGTGAAGCATGGGGGTGGCAGCATCATGTTGTGGGGGTGCTTTGCTGCAGGAGGGCCTGGTGCACTTCACAAAATAGATGGCATCATGAGGATGGAAAATTATGTGGATATATTGAAGCAACAACTCAAGACATCATTCAGGAAGTTTAAGCTTGGTCGCAAATGGGTCTTCCAAATGGACAATGATCCCAAGCATACTTCCAAAGTTGTGGCAAAATGGCTAAAGGACAACAAAGTCAAGGTATTGGAGTGGCCATCACAAAGGCCTGACCTCAATCCTATAGAAAATTTGTGGGCAGAACTGAAAAAGTGTGTGCGAGCAAGGAGGCCTACAAACCTGACTCAGTTACACCAGCTCTGTCAGGAGGAATGGGCCAACATTCACCCAACTTATTGTGGGAAGCCTGTGGAAGGCTACCCAAAACGTTTGACCCAAGTTAAACAATTTAAAGGCAATGCTACCAAATACTAATTGTATGTAAACTTCTGACCCACTGGGAATGTGATGAAAGAAATAAAAGCTGAAATAAATCATTCTCTCTACTATTATTCTGACATTTCACATTCTTAAAATAAAGTGGTGATCCTAACTGACCTAAAACACTGTATTGTTTACTAGGATTAAATGTCAGGAATTGTGAAAGACTGAGTTTAAATGTATTTGGCTAAGGTGTATGTAAACTTCCGACTTCAACTGTTTATGATACCAGTCCACTGATTCTGCTCCAGTCATTATCACTATCCCGTTCTCCCCAATTAAGGTGCAACCAACATCCTGTGATATATACAGTGCATTCAGAAAGTATTCAGACCGCTTGACTTTTTTCACAATTTGTTACATTACAGTCTTATTCCTCATCAATCTACACACAATACCCCATAATGACAAAGTGAAAATGTTTGCTAATTTATTAAAAACAAAAAACTGAAATACCTTATTTACATAAGTATTCAGACCCTTTGCTATGAGACTCAAATTTGAGCTCAGATGCATCTTGTTTCCATTGATCATCTTTGAGATGTTTCTACAACTTGATTGGAGTCCACCTGTCGTAAATTCAATTGATTGGACATGATTTGTAAAGGCACACGCCTATCTATAGAAGGTCCCAAAGTTGACAGTGCATGTCAGAGCAAAAACCAAGGCATGAGGTCGAAGGAATTGTCCGTAGAGCCTTGAGACAGGATTGTGTTGAGGCACAGATCTGATCATTGAAGGTCCCCAAGAACACAGTGGCCTCCATCATTCTTAAGTGTAAGAAGTTTGGAACCACCAAGACTCTTCCTAGAGCTGGCCGCCTGACCAAACTGAGAAATCGGGTGAGTAGGACCTTGGTCAGGGAGGTAACCAAGAACCTGATGGTCACTCTGACAGAGTTCCAGAGTTCCTCTGTGGAGATGGGAGAACCTTCCAGAAAGACAACCATCTCTGCAGCACTCTACCAATCAGGCCTTTACGGTAGGGTTGCCAGACGGAAGCCACTCCTCAGTAAAAGGCACATGACAACCCATCTGTGTGATATTGAGTATACAAAACATTAAGAACAGTATGCTGTTTCCTACAGTTATGTCAAGTTGGCTGGATGTCCTTTGGGTGGTGGACCATTCTTGATACACACAAGAAACTGTTGAGCGTGAAAACCCAGCAGCGTTGCAGTTCTTGACTCAAACCGATATACTATCATACCCTGTTCAAAGGCACTTAAATATGTTGTCTTGCCCATTCATCCTCTGAATGAAACACACAATCCATGTCTCAAGGCATAAAAATCCTTCTTTAACCTGTCTCCTCCCCTTCGTCTACACTGATTGAAGTGGATTTAACAAGTGACATCAATAAGGGATCATACTGTAGATTTCACCTGAATTCACCTGGTCAGTCTGTCATGGAAAGAGAAGGTGTTTCTAATGTTTTGTACACTCAGTGTATATGAATTCATGATGATGTACTGTAATCCCAAAATCGAGGATTAGTGATGGTGTATTATCATGTAAAGCATTTGAGATGTGGTTCGACTATTGGCACTGGGCCAAACCCTTTATGAAGATATGATCAATGAGTTGTGTCACATGAGTTGTCAATTAACCCTCCATCGTCTTATACAAGTGTGGCACTTGTGGTGGCTGGCTGAGGAGGTGGTGAGAATACGCTCTTTGAAAAAAAGGTGCTATCTAGAACCTAAAAGGGTTCTTTGGCTGTCCCCATAGGAGAACCCTTTGTAGAACCTTTTTGGGTTCCAGTTAGAACCCTTTTGGGTTCTATGTGGAACCCTTTCCACAGAGCGAGAATATACTGTTGTTTCCTTGATGGTTGAAATATTTCCCATAAATTTAAGTCTAATTACATTTAACACTCTCTTCCTCATTCCCTCTCCAGTTCCACGGTTTATTACCCAATCAGTGTCACATATTGGCTCCCAACACTAACGCCTGTAGGTCTTATCTTGATGTGCTAACACAGTCTTGAGTTCACAGGCGGTTTAATACCCAATCACACCCACCTGCTGAAAGACATGACGTTGGGGAAGGTCTGCTCTGCCCAGGGGGATTCTGGAAGAATGACGGCACATGCCAAGACATCGCTGCCGCTCCTCAGGACCAGGGACCTGTGGACCACTACAACAACAACATCAACAACAGCACCAAAGTCAGAAATATACTTTTATATTATCACCTAAATTACTTTGTTGTTTCACACATGACATATCCCCTAATAGGGAAGGTGGTTGACATTTTTCTCAAGCGAAGAGGCATTTTTCTCAAGCGAAGAGGCATTGAGTTTGAAACTTGATTCTCTTGGGAAACAACAACAATGTTGGATTGCAGTTCAGTGAGTGTGCAATGACAATACATCACTATTATGTTTCATGTGGATCCTAAAGGAGTCTAGATTTCTGAAAAGACAATGTATGTCTGTTACCTGTGTAGTCCCCTGACAGTTGTATGTTGGTGTCTGAGTACAGCTGTCTGTATTCTGTCTGGTCCAGCTTACAGTACTGTGTGTGTGTCTCTGTGTGTCTCTGTGTGTGTGCGTACATGCGTGTGTGTTACCTGTGTAGTCCCCAGCCAGTTGTATGCTGGTGTCGGTGTACAGCTGTCTGTGTGTCAGGCTGACTGTCCCCTGTCTGGTCGTCAGGTCTCCCACCTCACAACTCAGAGCGTTGTCACGGGAACAACTGGAGCTCTGAGAGAGAACAGAACAGGTACTCAACGACGAGACGGCCTACAGGGAGGAGGTGAGGTCCCTCTGAGTGTGGCGTCAGGAAAATAACCTCTCACTCAACGTCAACAAAACAAAGGAGATGATCGTGGACTTCAGGAAACAGCAGAGGGAGCACCCCCCTATCCACATTGACGGGACAGTAGTGGAGAAGGTGGAAAGTTTTAAGGTCCTCGGCGTACACATCACGGACAAACTGAAATGGTCCACCCACACAGACAGCGTGGTGAAGAAGGCGCAACAGCGCCTCTTCAACCTCAGGAGGCTGAAGAAATTCGGCTTGTCACCAAAAACACTCACAAACTTATACAGATGCACAATCGAGAGCATCCTGTCGGGCTGTATCACTGCCTGGTACGGCAACTGATCCACCCACAACCGCAAGGCTCTCTAGAGGGTAGTGAGGTCTGCACAACGCATCACCGGGGGTAAACTACCTGCCCTCCAGGACATCTACACCCCCCGATGTCACCGGAAGTCCAAAAAGATCAAGGACAACAACCACCCGAGCCACTGCCTGTTCACCCCGCTATCATCCAGCTTCTATCTCAAGGCCATCAGACTGTTAAACAGCCATCACTAACATTGAGTGGCTGCTGCCAACATACTGACTCAAATCTCTAGCCACTTTAAATAATTAAAAATTGGATGTAACAAATGTATCACTGGCCACTTTAAACAATGCTTTATATAATGTTTACATATCCGACATTACTCATCTCATATGTATATACTGTACTCTATACCATCTACTGCATCTTGCCTATGCCGTTCGGCCATCGACTCAAATCTCTAGCCACTTTAATAGTAAAACATTTGATGTAATAAATGTATCACTAGCCACTTTAAACAATGCCACTTTATATAATGTTTACATATCCTACATTACTCATCTCATATGTATATACTGTACTCTATACCATCTACTGCATCTTGCCTATGCCGTTCAGACATCGCTCATCCATATATTTATATGTACATACTCGTATTCATTCCTATACAATTGTGTGTTTAAGGTAGTTGTTGTGAAATTGTTAGATTACTTGTTAGATACTACTGCATGGTCGGAACTAGAAGCACAAGCATTTTTCTAAACTTGCATTAACATCTGCTAACCATGTGTATGTGACAAATAAATTTTTATTTGATTTGATTTGAACAGAGCAGAGAATGGAACCAACCATAGAAATAGAATTTCAAGAAGGGACGTCCCCATTCAAGTTAATAGGGCTGAGTCAGAGGTTCCACGTCTGTTCTACTCATTCTAATTCTATGGATACCAATTCAAACAAACACTTCCACTTCTGCTTATGAGAACAATGTGAAGTATATGGTTGTGGTTGTGGTGTAGTTTCAAGTTTGAATGTCACATGCATAAGTACAGTGAAATGCCTTTCTTGCAAACTCAAAACCCAACAACTGTGACATTGTCAAAGACAACAATTCAATGGAATATCAAATACAGTTCCGTTGGATTCCATAAGACTTGTCGATCAAGTGGAACTTTAAAGTTGAAATAAATGAGAGATCAGCGCTACACAGTGGGGGAAATTCTCCTATAATGGCCATGTACTGGGCCCTTATTCATAAAGTGTCTCAGAGTAGGAAAGCTGATCTATCCTAGACACTTCAGGAATAAGGGCCATGATGTATTGTAAGTGAAAATGAGAGCATAAACTCACCCCAGCTTCCATGTTGAAGGGGTTAAACGTGTCCCCTGGTACACTGGTACACTGGCTGTCGTTCACCTCAGAGCTTTTACTAGTGATGATCCAGGAAACCTCTGTTACCTGGTTACAGTGGGGAAAACATAATTTTTTTCTCTGATGTTTTACCATTCTTTTTATACAGCTTCCCTTTTCTAATAGAACCTGTGATAAGATTATACGGTAGATAGACTCTTGTGACAGACATTAAAATGTTACAGAGCAGCTGATTTGTTTCTACATTGTGCTTCTACATCTGCATTGTGCTTCTACATCTGCATTGTGCTTCTACATCTGTATTGTGCTTCTACATCTGTATTGTGCTTCTACATCTGCATTGTGCTTCTACATCTGTATTGTGCTTCTACATCTGTATTGTGCTTCTACATCTGCATTGTGCTTCTACATCTGCATTGTGCTTCTACATCTGTACTGTGCTTCTACATCTGCATTGCTTGTTCTTTGGGGTTTTAGGCTGGGTTTCTGTATAAGCACTTTGTGTCAACTGCTGATGTAAAAATGGCTTTATAAATACATTTGATTGTTTGACGTTTGATTTCTGGATGCCGAGATTGCACGGTAAGCTAGATAACAGCCACTGCATGACATATGTTATTTGTTGCCACAAAAAGAGGATATTTTTCCAGGCTCCCTTTTTCGATGGAACCTACCTGTGATAAGGTTAGAAATTATATCACAACAAAGAATGTGACGTGTTTTTTTTGTTTCTATTAAAAGAGATTGAACAGATCCGAGAGGTTCATGCATGCTTACGTCTAGCACCTGTGATGACCGCACATCCACCTCCAGAGTGATGTCACTGTAGCTGCCATCCAGAAAAGTCTGCTGGGACTGAAGACAATAGAGTATATTATTAGACTAGCTACTGAGTCAATGGGACTGAAGACAGTAGAGGATACTGTTAGACTAGCTACTGAGTCAATGGGACTGAAGACAGTAGAGGATACTGTTAGACTAGCTACTGAGTCAATGGGACTGAAGACAGTAGAGGATACTGTTAGACTAGCTACTGAGTCAATGGGACTGAAGACAGTAGAGTATACTATTAGACTAGCTACTGAGTCAATGGGACTGAAGACAGTAGAGTATACTGTTAGACTAGCTACTGAGTCAATGGGACTGAAGACAGTAGAGTATACTGTTAGACTAGCTACTGAGTCAATGGGACTGAAGACAGTAGAGGATACTGTTAGACTAGCTACTGAGTCAATGGGACTGAAGACAGTAGAGGATACTGTTAGACTAGCTACTGAGTCAATGGGACTGAAGACAGTAGAGGATACTGTTAGACTAGCTACTGAGTCAATGGGACTGAAGACAGTAGAGGATACTTTTAGACTAGCTACTGAGTCAATGGGACTGAAGACAGTAGAGTATACTGTTAGACTAGCTACTGAGTCAATGGGACTGAAGACAGTAGAGTATACTGTTAGACTAGCTACTGAGTCAATGGGACTGAAGACAGTAGAGTATACTGTTAGACTAGCTACTGAGTCAATGGGACTGAAGACAGTAGAGGATACTGTTAGACTAGCTACTGAGTCAATGGGACTGAAGACAGTAGAGGATACTGTTAGACTAGCTACTGAGTCAATGGGACTGAAGACAGTAGATGATACTGTTAGACTAGTTACTGAGTCAATGGGACTGAAGACAGTAGAGTATACTGTTAGACTAGCTACTGAGTCAATGAGACTGAAGACAGTAGAGTGTACTGTTAGACTAGTTACTGAGTCAATGAGACTGAAGACAGTAGAGTATACTGTTAGACTAGCTACTGAGTCAATGAGACTGAAGACAGTAGAGGATACGGTTAGACTAATTACAGAGTCAATGTAATTTAACCAGGTGTTTTAAGGTTATGCAATCTTACGTCACTGGGAACATGAACACCTGCTGTCCTATCAGCAAAGCTATATTAGCACTTTTATGGGACGCTCATATCAGGTGTTCTAAACTGTATGTAAAGAGCATGCGAATCCTGCATCTGATAGACCATAATATTTGAAAGGATATTTGATGGGTTCTCTAAGCATCCTAAACAGTAATAGAGATACACTGTAGAGGACACAGGTCTGTATAGGAGCCTGACAAATACAGCTGTTCTCCTGAGTGCTTTAGACTGGGGGCTGCCGGGGGGCTGCCGGGGGGCTGCCAGGGGGGCTGCCGGGGGGCTGACTCTACAGGCCAATACTACATGGCTGTGTTTACACATGGAGCCCAATTCTGATATTTTTCCACAAATTGGTCTTTTGACCAATTTGATTGTTCAAAAGACCAATTAGTGAAAAAAACATCAGAAATGGGCTGCCTGTGTAAACACAGCCATAGACACACATAGACAAACACTCACAGATATACACACACAGATCCAGACACACACCCTACCGTCACACACAGGACTCTGCCACAGCCCTAATGAATTCATTGTCTGGCGCAGCAGAAAATACAGTGTCATGTTTTTGTGGCAGCTTTGTAATGATTCGCCAGTTTACTCTCCTGGGACATATCTTAAACGGGAGAACATCCACCCCTGCAGATGACTGTTTTTGTATTCCTCGTGGTCTGAATTAGTCTAAATAGGCAATAATGAAGTATTTTTTGTCATTGTATATATTTGGCAAATAATGATTTATTGGATAGAGAAGAGGCAGTATGAAAGATAGAGATTTTTTTTAATTAGCATTAGACTGGATTCAAACCAATGAAGTACTTTTGTGTCATCTGCATATTGTAGAGAGCAAAGATGAGATCCAGGTCTTACCAGTGTGACTGTCCCTGTCACCGTGCTTTTGAAGACAGCCTTGGCAAACACCCAGTGTCCAGATGTTGCATTCTCAGCTAAGATGTCAGCACACCGCATCCTGGAGTTCACAAACACAAATAGACAAAATATTAACTCATTAAAGAAAACAATTATTGTGAACGACTCAAAAATGAAACATTTAGGGGATGCAAACATGATTCAGATGTGTTATGAAATGTTATGCCGATTCAGAAGACTGACCACATACCTCCTTTATAAGTCAACACCACAACAAGAGATGAGGACACACTACTCCAGACATCCTACCCTATAAATTCCTTACTTTACCTTTTTCGGCTTCTTGTTGTGCCAATGAAGCTTTGTTCAAGGTAATAATGTGAGCTGTCCCGTGTCTTGTATAGCCAAGTGTAGCTCATTTGGTAGAGCATGGTGCTTGCCACGCCAGGGTTGTGGGTTCAATTCCCATATATGAAAATGTATGCACACACTACTGTAAGTCGCTCTGAATAAGAGCATCTGCTAAATTACTCAAATGTCTGTGTGTCCTACCAAATGCTGCCCCCAACGGGTGGCATTTGTTCTTAACTGACTTGCCTAGTTAAATAAAAAAGGGAACATAGCTATCTCCCTTCTACATGAGTACAGTGTTTGATTTGAGTCAGAAATTATTCTGCATGACCTGACTGAGCTAAAGAGGAATGGTATGGTAATGTACAAACATTCAAATTTTGTCAGAAGTTCCATTCATGAATGTCAAGGTATCACAAATGTGACCCAAAGAGGAACCAAGTCTACAGCAGTCTTAAATTAATCACACACCACCTGTTACAATCTTCCCGTTGTGTATTTTTGGTTTGGCTGTTTATAGCACTCCTGGAGGGAACTGTGGCTATACAGACCGATGACAAAGGACACATTGTCTCTCTCTCTCTCTCTCTCTCTCTCTCTCTCTCTCTCTCTCTCTCTCTCTCTCTCTCTCTCTCTCTCTCTCTCTCTCTCTCTCTCTCTCTCTCTCTCTCTCTCTCTCTCACAAAATTCCCACACTCACCTGGATCCGTTAGTGTAGTGAACCACCAATGACCTCCCCACTATACTGTTCGGCCCTGTCATCGGCATATTCCCGTCCAAATACTGAGTCTGTGTCTGGTTCTGATCTGTCAGCATCCCGAACTTCCCGCTGATGTCCCCAGTCTCATATTCATCCACAGTCCCTGACCCCGGAGCAGGAGAAGCAGACACATTCCAGGAGAAGGGGTTGAAGTGGTCCATGACGTTGTTGTCCAAACAGGGCTCCCCTGTAATATTAATAATAATATGTTTTATTTGATAAACGCCTTTCACAAAATGAGGGGAAAGGGGAAATTAAGATTTTATTAAGTAATCTATTCATATTACAAAACAGTTACAACTTTGAAATGAATTAACAGATATACAAACAAAGGCTGAACAAACACTCAGAACACTAGAGGACTTTCACAACACTCAAGGACATCTAGCTCCCATTATAAAGAACATGAAATAGTACCTGTGGTACTGATAGGCAGCATGTGGACGTGGTAGCCCCCAGCCCTGGAGCTGAGTCCAGCCAGGGAGACGTCAATCATGGTTGGGCCCTGAGGGAAAGCCTGGGTGAACTGGATTTGGCCCTTGGAGGCCCCTGGTCCATGCCAGGGGCCCAAGACTGCCGCGGGCATCCGGACCTCCGTGAGGTTAGCACAGGCTATCCTGGGGGCGGCGCCCTCCGCACTGTGGATCACCACCGATCGACCAATCATGGAGCCTGATCTGGCGGGAAGTGCCAACCAGGAAGTGGTATCCGTGAAGAAGTGTTTGGCTGACACCCCGCCCACTCGGGTCCCCAGGTCGAGGGTGCTGTGCTTTTTGGAGAGGTCCCCCACCTCGCAGGAAAAGGGGTTGGAGGGGCCGCAGTGGAGGGCGTAGCTCGAATCACTTGTGTCCACGTTGAAGGGGTTCCAGTGGTCCCCCGAGGTCCCACACCTCCCTTTGTCTGCGTCTGTCTCCGAGCTGATAGGATACATGTGGATGTGCCAGTGGTGGTTACGCGTAGCGGTCGCGGAGGGTCTCCCATAGGACAGATCCATGAAGACTGTGACATCAGACAACGGGTTGCTCTTGAGTTGGACGAACTGGACCATCCCCACCACAGGGTGACGGAATGTAGCCCTGGCTACGTGCACCTCTCCTGGGTAGCCTATGTAGGCGCACAGGAACCTAGTTCCATCCGGACGGTGGATTACCACAGACCGACCCACTATGCTATTCTGTCCGAACAGAGGAAGGTTGAAGTCTGTGAAAACTGCGTCCATCACAGCTTTACCCTCTAGTGACCCATGCCTGGCGCTGAGGTCCCCTACTTCATACCGGTCGTGGGTCGACCCAGGTCCAGAGGGGTAGGTGGGATCTTTAGTGTCCATCCCGAACGGGTTCCAATGGCCTCCAACATTGTCGTTGGAGCAGGTAATCTGCGGCGGTGACCTCATAGGAGGTGTGGGGAAGTGGTGGATGTGATAGGGTCCGACCCGGCTCCCCAGATTGGTCAGATTCACTCTTAGTTTTGTGACGTCGAATGGCGAGCCCTGCCTGAAGAGGAAGTAACCCTTGACCCCTCTCATATTCACCAGGGCGCTCACTTCCTTCCTGTCCATTGTTCTGATCTCGGCGCACATATAACTCGAAGACCCCAGTTTGAGGAGAGCAAAGCGGGTGTTGGAGCTGAAGCTAGCGATGTCCAAACGAGACTTGACGGGTGTAAGAGGGGTGCCTACTTTCAGTTCCCCAAGCTGGGTGAGAGATGAAGGCTCCAGACTATCCAGAAGAGCCTTACAGTCTCTAGCAGAACTCTGTGATGTCAAGATGTTGACGTTGGTTGCCGTAGCACCGACCTGACCAATCGTGGCCAAATTTGTGAGGACCCTGGCGTGAGTCTGTCCGACGTTCTGCCTGATGTATATATCACCGGCGACCGAGCTGAAGAACCTGGCCTGCCACGTCTGAACTGTGGTTTGACTGCTCATGACTGTACAAGCTTTGGTGCCGTTGCACGTCTCCAAGGTCAACGAAAGGTCATCCAGATTCAACCTCTGCTTAAATAGACTGGACATATTAACAGTGGTGTTGGATGAGAATGGATCAATGGTGAACGTGAAGATGCTCGCTCCTACGTTGGCTTCAAGGCAAGGCTGAGCAAACTGGCCAAACATCACAGGGAACACACTCAGGGAGAGGTTGAGCGGCGAATCACAGGTTCCGGTACCGGTGACATTTACGGTCGCCGTCTGATTAGTGGAGTCAAACCGCACCCATCCCGTGACTCCCCCCATGTTTAGGTTGGCCTGAAACTGGGTGCAGGAACTGGAACCTGAAAAACACAGCCAAACAGACAGAGAGACATACAGACAGAAACACGTGGAAGTAAATAAGTGCACAAGGAAGTACGTCCCTATTATGTTACATCTGAATTGTTTTGGAGTGTTTACATGCTTTGCCATTATGGACGTAATAACTGACAGGTTTAATAATTGATACTGATATTTCTCATTTCTCCAGGAAGTTCTTGAAGGTCCAATGCAGCCGTTTTTATCTAAATATAATTTTTGGGTAACAATTAAGTACCTTACAGTGATTGTTCTCAATTAAAATGGTCGAAAAGAAACCAAAATAGCTTTTTGGTGAAGAGCAATTTCTCAAGCAAGAATTTTGCTAGGACTATCTTGGAGTGGTCTGAGTGGGGAGGGGAAAACTGAAAACTAGCTGTTATTGGCAGAGACGTTTGGAACTCTCTTTCTTATTGGTCTATTAACTAATTAACAGGCAGGCCAAAGCTCCATCCCACCAAAACAGGCTGAAATTTCTGACGGTATTTTCAAACAGCTCTTACACTAAAAGGTAATTATCGTAATCTTCACAATTTCACAGTATTATTTCAACCACTATGGGGGCCATAGTGTGGAAATATATATAAAACACAGGAATTCATGTTTTGGACTGCACTAGGCCGTTTAGGATCATCTTAAAGTGGTTTATGATATTTCTTCAAGCTTAAGTATTGGCGACTTTACAGTAGCAGTGGTTAAAACATCAATATTAGTAGATCTGGAGGATGTAAACAAAGCACCTATGAATGTGGGCTATTGGACTCTACCTCTCACTGATATGCCCCCTTACCAGGAGTATACTGCTCACCTGATCTGAGCTAGTGACACACATTCATTCAGATTACACTGGTCTCATGTTACACATGAATGAATTTCATACAAGAGCTTAACTCAGCCATGGAGAATAGGCTCCTGGCGCCAAACACTGCTGCGTGAGCCAAGCCATGTATTAAGGATGTATGAAATGGCTATAACCCTTACTACCCAATGGGCCGATAACATTGTCAGAAACTATAGGGTGAGAACATTAACTGCGTCCCAAATGGCACCCTATTCCCTACACAGTGCACTACTTTTGAACAGTGCCCATAGGGCTTTAGTCAAAAGTAGTGCACTATGTAGGGAATAGGGTGCTATTTGGGAAGCAGACAGTGTCTCTCAGTGCATGTGATTCTATCAATTAACCTGGGTAGACCTGAGAAATGCTACAGTATCAAATTACATTCATAGTTGCTATGGGTGGAGTGTATGTATCTAAGCGTGAAAAAGTAATAACAGAAGAATAGCATGTAAATATACACCACAGGTACGTTCTGAACCTGTGAAGTCCACCATGCAGAAGACAACGACATTGGAACATCACTGTGCTTTTTGCCATCAAGTTTGCTAGATTAGTTTGATTCTTGATAGATTAGTTTGATTCTTGATAGATTAGTTGTCACGACTTCAGCCGAAGTCGGTCCCTCTTCATGTTCGGGCGGTGTTCGGCGGTCGACGTCACCGGTTTTCTAGCCATCACCGCTCCCTTTTTCGTGTGTCTGTTGGTTTTGTCTTTATTGTACACACACACCTGTTGCTCATTTGCTCCCAATCACGCTCCTGCTTATGACTTCCCCTTGTGTGTGATTGTTATTTTGTCATGGTTATTTTCTCAGTCTGTGTACTGAGGGCTGGGATTATTCCTCGTTGTTCCGGGTTGTTTTATTTCGCCTGTCTATTTTTGTTAGTGTGGGTATTTTGCAGCACCAGATTTATTTTGTATTTTTCTGGTGGCTTTATTAAATTTGACCTTCACACGCATCTCAACTTCCTGCGCCTGACTCCTTCTCCACTACATAACCACAGCCTTAACATTAGTTTGATTCTTGATAGATTAGTTTGATACTTGATAGATTAGTTTGATTCTTGATAGATTAGTTTGATACTTGATAGATTAGTTTGATTCTTGATAGATTAGTTTGATACATGGTAGAATAGTTTTATACTTGATAGATTAGTTTGCTAGATTAATTTGATGGATTAGTTTGATACTTCATAGATTAGTTTGCTAGATTAATTTGATGGATTAGTTTGATACTTCATAGATTAGTTTGCTAGATTAATTTGATTTATTAGTTTGATTGAATAAAACAAAGTATTTAGAAAGAAACTGTATTGATCATAATCTCTTTTCAGGGATAGTTAATAGTAATAGTTAATAGTTAACAATAAATTATTAACGAAGCAAGCGGATTTCAAGGAGGTTACATAGTAAGACTAATAATGTACCCTTCCTATGTGTAAATGTTATGGGACATCTTCCAACACCCTCTACAGCAACCGAGTAAACAGCACTTCATATACAAAAGAACTGCAAACCAACCAGGCTTAAGTATTGCAAAAGAATTTCAAAAACCATTGTGGTACTTACCCAGAAAAGCCAACAGCACGACAACTGGAACAAGGCACATATTGGCAAATGTGTGTGTTGTACTAATTGTATGAAAACATGCAGAAAATAAAACCAATTCAAAATGTACATGCAAAATCCAAATCAAAAGTGTATAATAAAACTCTATGAGTGTGTGAAAGAGAGATCCAGAGTGTGTGTCTGTGTGTCTGTGTGTGAGTGTCTGTGTGTGTTTGGTCTCAGAAGGAACGACCGTGTGTGTGTGAGAGATGTGTGTGCAGCCTCGCTCTCTGTGCTCTCTCTCTCTTTCAGCATCAACCCCTGCTGTTTAAGCAGCCGATTGGTCCAGCCAACACCATTGTATCTATTCTATGGAGCATAGGAAAGGAGGGGCTCGCTGGCTGGCTGGTTGGCTGATTTACTGATTGACTGCCTGACTGGCTGTTTAGCTGACTGGTTGGCAGAATGACTGATTGGCTGGCTGACTGGCTAGTTGAATGACTGGTTGGCTGACTGGTTGGTTGGCTGACTGACACTGACTGGCTGGTTGGCTGAATGACACTGACTGGCTGGTTGGCTGAATGACTGACTGGCTGGTTGGCTGAATGACTGACTGGCTGGTTAGCTGAATGACTGGCTGGCTGGCTGGTTGGCTGAATGAATGAATGACTGCGTGACTTGACAGTCTGTCTGTCGGACTGGATTACTGGTTCATTGGAACTCCCCCTGATCTAATCTCTATGGTCATGCTAGGAGTTTATGGCTTTGTGAACATAAACTGTTGCCTGTAAATATGATGAACAATAATGCATGTGGATTCATACACACTCAAAGTACATAGACACACACAGAATTACCTGTACACATACACACAAACTCAAGGTCACAGCTGACACAACGCCCACACAGGCTGATGACCACACAGCCACACAGTACATAGACACACACATAGAATTATACATGAACATTTACACGCACGTACAAATACACACAATGGTTATGTGGACAGGCAAGCAGAATCTCAATATTAGGGATTTCTTGAGCCCAAGTCCACACACACACTCACACACACACACTTAGACACACACACATTCAGACACACTCAGACACACACATTCAGACACACACATCCCACAATAGACACACAGAAAAAATACATGAACAAGTTAATGACCACATGATTGAGAGATTAAATAAATGAATGATCAGAAGAGATATGGAATGAGTATAAAAGGATGAGAGAATTTTAGTTGGGGGCTGTTCTTTATTCACATATTATTTTAGTTCATGATAGAAGTATGATTAGAGTTTTTAACCCATAGGAGAACCCTTTTTGCTTCTAGGTAGAGCCCTGTTGGGTTCCGTGTAGAACCCTCTGTAGAAAGGGTTCTACATGGAACCCAAAAGGGTTCTACCTGGAACCAAAAGGGTTCTACATACAACCAAAAAGAGTTCTTCAAAGGGTTCTTCTATGGAGAAAGCACCTTGTTTCTAAGAGTGTAGGATCTCTTCATTGATAGTATTTTAAAGTAATTTTTAAGTTTTCATTTTACTCTATGAACCATTTCACCTTGAGGGGGAAAGAAATATACTGTATCGTAGTTTTAGAAGGCGAGACCTTTGTTCTTGTGGTTAAAACATTGTGCTTCTCATATAATTGTACTAGACAAATACTGTGTATTGGTAGTCCTATAGGGATGTGAGTTAAGGGAGCAAAGCTTGAGTATTTTATGCCGGTCTGGAATCTTGAATGAAACTCAGATTTTCTGTTCCAGACCCTATGTCATCAGTGCATGTTATTTTACATAAGGTTCTTGTCAGGACCCGGTAACAAACTCAGGTCTCCGGTGTGAGAACCAGTCACTTAGCACCCTGAGCCACAAGTAGTCGGCAGAACCCAGAAGATGAGGCAGACACAGCCGTAATAGAGATGGTGTATTTAATAATGACAAAAAAATGTAAGAACTTCAGGCAAAAATAATCCACCAAGACAAAAAGGTAAATCCACATGGAAAGAAGGAACAGCAAGAAATAGTCTCAAAAGAATAATCCAAAAATAACGATACCCAAAACAAAGTTCCACAAAAAATAGCCTCAAAGGAATAATCCAAAAACAAACGATACCCAAAACAAAGTTCCACAAGAGAGTCCAACTGGAGCAAAACACATTCACAGCTTCACTGAGGCAGGGTGCTAACATACAAACACAGAGCAAAGAACTAAGAAAAACTAAGGGTTTAAATACATACAAGGGAAACGAGGCACAGGTGCAATTAATAACTGGAAACAAGGGAAAAAGAAAAAAAAGGATCAGACCAAAAAAACACAATGTGAGCCTCTAGTGGTCAAAAACCAGAAGATTTTTGCATCTGGTTAGAAAACCAATGAGTGGATAAGAAAACCCGTCAGTATCTGGTGTGCCCACCATTTGCATCATGCAGCGCGACACATCTCCTTCAAATAGAGTTAATCAGGCTGTTGATTGTGGCCTGTGGATTGTTGTCCCACTCCTCTTCAATGGCTGTGCAAAGTTGCTGGATATTGGCGGGAACTGGAACACGCTGCCGTACACGTTGATCCAGAGCATCCCAAACATGCGTAATGGGTGACATGTCTGGTAAGTATTCAGACCATGGAAGAACTGTGACATTTTCAGCTTCCAGGAATTGTGTACGACAGATCCCTTGCGACAGATCCCTCCTTTCCTTATGATGCTGAAACATGAGGTGATGGTGGTGGATGAATGGCACAACAATGGGCCTCAGGATCTCGTCACGGTATCTGTGCAGTCAAATATCAATTGATAAAATGCAATTGTGTTCATTGTCTGTAGCTTATGCCTGCGTATACCATAACCCCACCTCCCCCATGGGGCACTGTCACGACTTCAGCCGAAGTTGGCCCCTCTCCTTGTTCTGGCGTCTTTCAGTGGTCGAAGTCACCGGTTTTCTAGCTACCGCCGATCTACTTTTCATTTTCTATGGTTTTGTCTTCATTATACACACCTGGTTTCCAATCACTTAATTATTTGTTCCTTATTTAAACCCTCTGTTTCCCTCATGGTTTTGTGCGTGTTTGTTATATGTTAGATGTCCTTTTATTGTGAGCTTGGATTTTAACTACCTATTTTGGTAGTTTGTAATTTTGAGTAAAGATACGTGATTTACTCATCAGCGCCTCCACCAGCATCTCAACCTCCCACTCCACAACCCACACAGCTGTCCACACCTCCTTCACCTGGACCCAGTGGGATTCGGCTTGCGCTCCCGAGGGCATATGATGGAACGGCTGCGCCTGACTCTGCCTACCTGCTACACAGAGACGACTGACAGGCACTGTTCACAACGTTGGCATCAGCCAACCCCCCACACGATGCCATACATGCTGTCTGCCATCTGCCCGGTTCAATTGAAACTGCGATCAATCCGTAAAGAGCACACTTCTCCAGCGTGCCAGTCCCCACTAAAGTTGGTTACAACGACGAATTGCAGTGAAGTGAAGACCCTGGTGAGGATGACAAGCATGCAGATGAGCTTCCCTGACAGTTTGACAGTTTGTGCAGAAATCCTTTGGTTGTTCAAACCTACAGTTTCATCAGCTGTCTGGGTGGCTGGTCTCAGATGATCCCGCAGGTGAAGAAGCCAGATGTGGAGGTCCTGGGCTGGTGTGGTTAACGTGGTCTGCGGTTGTGAGGCCGGTTGAAATTCTCTAAAATGGTTGTGAAATTAACATGAAATTATCTGGCAACAGCTCTGGTGGACATTCCTGCAGTCAGCACACCAAACATCTGTGTCATTGTGTTGTGTGACAAAACTGAAAATTTTAAAGTGGCCTTTTATTCTCCCCAGCACAAGGTGCACCAGTGTCATGATCATGCTGTTTAAACAGCTTCTTGATATGCCACAGCTGTCAGGTGGATGGATTATCTTGGCAAAGGTGAAATGCTCACTAACAGGGATGTAAACAAATGTGTACACAACATTTTAGAGAAATAAGCTTTGTGTGCATATGGAAAATGTCTGGATTATTTTTATTTCTGCTCATGGAACATGGGACCAACACTGCATGTTGAGTTTATATTTTTGTTCAGTATATAACATTGGTAGGAGTCGGGAAATGATTTAATCTGAGGTTTAGCCAGCCAAGAGAGATTATCTTTATAGCATTCACTGCGGAAGCTCTTGCCTAACATAGACAGTTGGAAAAAGAGTCAGGCGCTAGGCTCTAAGGATGCCCGCTAAACTATCCTTATGAATTGGGCTTAGATAACATCCCCAAGCTGTGTCCAGCCTAATTCATGAGGTTCATCAACCTTTTTCAGTCCCACTTGAACTAAGATGGAGAATCATCGACAGTTCTTGGCATAGGCAGATTTGATTGAGTATTAGTTTAAGGGCGCAGTGGAATTGTAGTTTAAACAATCATCACAGTCACTACACTCTGGAATGTTACTGTGTTACTATAGTTTTATGTCCACAGACACTACACTCTGGAATGTTACTACGTTATTATAGTTCTATAGTTCTCTGTCCCCACACACTACACTCTGGAATGTTACTACGTTATTATAGTTCTATAGTTCTCTGTCCCCACACACTACACTCTGGAATGTTACTATGTTACTATAGTTCTATGTCCCCACACACTACACTCTGGAATGTTACTACGTTATTATAGTTCTATAGTTCTCTGTCCCCACACACTACACTCTGGAATGTTACTACGTTATTATAGTTCTATAGTTCTCTGTCCCCACACACTACACTCTGGAATGTTACTATGTTACTATAGTTCTATAGTTCTCTGTCCCCACACACTACACTCTGGAATGTTACTATGTTACTATAGTTCTATAGTTCTCTGACCCCACACACTACACTCTGGAATGTTACTACGTTATTATAGTTCTATAGTTCTCTGTCCCCAGACACTACACTCTGGAATGTTACTATGTTACTATAGTTCTATAGTTCTATGTCCCCACACACTACACTCTGGAATGTTACTATGTTACTATAGTTCTATAGTTCTCTGTCCCCACACACTACACTCTGGAATGTTACTATGTTACTATAGTTCTATAGTTCTCTGTCCCCACACACTACACTCTGGAATGTTACTATGTTACTATAGTTCTATAGTTCTCTGTCCCCACACACTACACTCTGGAATGTTACTATGTTACTATAGTTCTATAGTTCTCTGTCCCCACACACTACACTCTGGAATGTTACTATGTTACTATAGTTCTATAGTTCTCTGTCCCCACACACTACACTCTGGAATGTTACTAAGTTATTATAGTTCTATAGTTCTCTGTCCCCACACACTACACTCTGGAATGTTACTATGTTACTATAGTTCTATAGTTCTCTGTCCCCACACACTACACTCTGGAATGTTACTACGTTATTATAGTTCTATAGTTCTCTGTCCCCACGCACTACACTCTGGAATGTTACTATGTTACTATAGTTCTATGTCCCCACACACTACACTCTGGAATGTTACTATGTTACTATAGTTCTATAGTTCTCTGTCCCCACACACTACACTCTGGAATGTTACTATGTTACTATAGTTCTATAGTTCTCTGTCCCCACACACTACACTCTGGAATGTTACTATGTTACTATAGTTCTATAGTTCTCTGTCCCCACACACTACACTCTGGAATGTTACTACGTTATTATAGTTCTATAGTTCTCTGTCCCCACACACTACACTCTGGAATGTTACTATGTTACTATAGTTCTATAGTTCTCTGTCCCCACACACTACACTCTGGAATGTTACTATGTTACTATAGTTCTATGTCCCCACACACTACACTCTGGAATGTTACTACGTTACTATAGTTCTATAGTTCTCTGTCCCCACACACTACACTCTGGAATGTTACTACGTTATTATAGTTCTATAGTTCTCTGTCCCCACACACTACACTCTGGAATGTTACTACGTTACTATAGTTCTATAGTTATATGTCCCCACACACTACACTCTGGAATGTTACTATGTTACTATAGTTCTATAGTTCTATGTCCCCAGACACTACACTCTGGAATGTTACTCTGTTACTATAGTTCTATAGTTCTATGTCCCCAGACACTATGTGGTTGTGGTGATAGCAGAATCAGAATATACTCTAGATGCATTAATATAGATACTGCATAGATGACAGCAGGTACAAAGAGCATTGATGACAATGTTAGTAGTTCCATGTCCCAGACACTATGTGGTTGATGTGATGACAGCATAAAGAGTGTGGATTAATTGCTGCATAAATATAGATACTGTACATAGAATAGATGACATCATGGATCTACATCTCTTTTTCTATCCAGAGAGAACCGTAACTTCCACTGATGCCATTGGGAGAAGTTGTTTGACTTAGGTGGAAGCTATTTTGGCCAGCCGCATTGATATTTGGTGTGTCACGTGTGCTCCCTCTCCGGCCTCTAGGTCACCAGGCTGCTCGTTTGAGCGAACACCTGTCACGGGCGATACGCGCATAATGACACTTTACGTTTAATGACGCACAATGACGCACATTTAATCCTTGTGTCTCTGTGTGGCCATACCCTTAATCTGACAGGCAAAGCATAGATGCATAAAGAATAGATGCATTAGAAATAGTTAGCCTAGATGAGAACAATTTTCTATTCATGAGTGAACGTCTATGGGTGTGGATTGGTATTGGACGGATGGAGTACCAATGTATCCATTGGGTTGGGTTGGATTCTCAGGAACATGAATCTGACTACCAGGGAAATCTGACTGAAGTTCAGTTAACGTGATTTATCACTACATCATGTGATATGTCCCAAATTGAGACAACCATGAGGTCAAGGTTGAGGCGTGCAAGTTCACAAGAAAAAAGGAACAGAACAGCACCAGAAATGAAGACGCAAATTAAAGATATTCATATACATGTTTGATCTGACACACCAACACATTTTTCATTGCTCTCTGACACAAACAGTGAACACAGACATATTTAGACTCATCTCTTTGTCCATATCCTTCATTCCCCATCCCTCTGTCACCATCATGGTCATTTCCCCTGGTGACTGGGTTGAGCAGAATAGGCTATTCCCTCCTAGCTAGAAATAGCTGTCGTAAAGGACCATCAGATCAGAGTGTTGTTTTTGGTAGGTGTCTCACACACACACACTCAAGTGTGAGTTATTTATAGGTCATGCTTTGGGGTCCATTTACACATTTCAGAGGGCCCTCAAGGTGGTGAAGGTACTTCACTGGTCCCTTGATTGTAGTGGGAGGTAATCTTGTGATGGGGATGCACGCTGTTCTATGGTAAGGGGAGGAACGTATAGGCACACACAGGGTGCGTCCTAATATTATCTCCTTTCACCTGATGTGTGCCCGTCACCACTTATTTACAGTAGGTCTACTTTGTCCCTGTTTTCAACGCTTTTTGACGCTTTTTGCGTCAACATTTTTATTGAACCAAATCAAAAGTGTTGGGGCGCTGCCCCACCTAATTGAAAAGTGCTGTGGCAAATGCCTGCTTGCCACACGTTTGTCGCTGTTATGACACTGATGATTTGTCGTCACGTATGGTTTCGTTTCTACCGTTGTGACGAGAGTAAGCATACAGCGCCATCTGATGGTCATGTTGGGGATAACAGTTGTTGACAACTGTACAGTTGTGGCCAAAAGTTTTGAGAATGGCACAAACATAAATTCTCACAAAGTCTGCTGCCTCAGTTTGTATGATGGCAATTTGTCATGAAGAGTGATCAGATGAATAGCAATTAATTGCAAAGTCCCTCTTTGCCAAGAAAATGAACTGAATCCCCAAAAAACATTTCCACTGTATTTCAGCCCTGCCACAAAAGGACCAGCTGACATTATGTCAGTGATTCTCTCGTTAACACAGGTGTGAGTGTTGACGAGGACAAGGCTGGAGATCACTCTGTCATGCTGATTGAGTTCGAGTAACAGACTGGAAGCTTCAAAAGGAGGGTGGTGCTTGGAATCATTGTTCTTCCTCTGTCAGCCATAGTTACCTGCAAGGAAACACGTGCCGTCATCATTGCTTTGCACAAAAATGGCTTCACAGGCAAGGATATTGCTGCCAGTAAGATTGCACCTAAATCAAACATTTATCGGATCATCAAGAACTTTAAGGAGAGCGGTTCAATTGTTGTGAAGAAGGTTTCAAGGCACCCAAGAAAGTCCAGCAAGCACCAGGACCGTCTCCTAAAGTTGATTCAGCTACGGGATTGGGGCACCAGCAGTACAGAGCTTGCTAAGGAATGGCAGCAGGCAGGTGTGAGTGCATCTGCACGCGCAGTGAGGTGAAGACTTTTGGAGGATGGCCTGGTGTCAAGAAGGGCAGCAAAGAAGCCACTTCTCTCCAGGAAAAACATCAGGGACAGACTGATATTCTGCAAAAGGTACAGGGATTGGACTGCTGAGGACTGGGGTAAAGTCATTTTCTCTGATGAATCCCCTTTCCGATTGTTTGGGGCATCAGGAAAAAAGCTTGTCTGGAGTAGACAAGGTGAGCGCTACCATCAGTCCTGTGTCATGCCAACAGTAAAGCATCCTGAGACCATTCATGTGTGGGGTTGCTTCTCAGCCAAGGGAGTGGGCTCACTCACAATTTTGCCTAAGAACACAGCCATGAATAAAGAATGGTACCAACACATCCTCCGAGAGCAACTTCTCCCAACCATCCAGGAACAGTTTGGTGACAAACAATGCCTTTTCCAGCATGATGGAGCACCTTGCCATAAGGCAAAAGTGATAACTAAGTGGCTCGGGGAACAAAACATCAATATTTTGGGTCCATGGCCAGGAAACTCTCCAGACCTTAATCCCATTGAGAACTTGTGGTCAATCCTCAAGAGGCGGGTGGACAAACAAAAACCCACAAATTCTGACAAACTCCAAGCATTGATTATGCAAGAATGGGCTGCCATCAGTCAGGATGTGGCCCAGAAGTTAATTGACAGCATGCCAGGGCGGATTGTAGAGGTCTTGAAAAAGAAGGGTCAACACTGCAAATATTGACTCTTTGCATCAACTTCATGTAATTGTCAATAAAAGCCTTTGACACTTATGAAATGCTTGTAATTATACTTCAGTATTCCATAGTAACATCTGACAAAAAAATCTAAAGACACTGAAGCAGCTAACTTTGTGGAAATTAATATTTGTGTCATTCTCAAAACTTTTGGCCACGACTGTAGCATTGTAACCCTAACCCTTTTCCTAACCTTTATCCTCATTCTCCTAACCTGCTACGTTAATTCACCTAACCTGCTGCGTTATTTATCCTAACCTGCTATGTAAACAAACCATCTGCGGCAACAAATCAACAGTATCAAACTAATGATGTGGTTTTGTGAGAAAGCTCCCATCACACACTGCCTCACCAGAACATTTGTAAACACACTTCTCACCCTACGTTTCTTTTATTGAATTTTATTATGATAATTTTAGGGGTCCTTATATTTGTCCTTTAACAAGTGTATATTGGAAATGTGTTTCTTGCATATTCCAACTCCACCTGAGACACCTGCTGCAAGGAGTGGGGTCGCGACGAGGGTCACCATTGTCCTTCGCCCCTGGAGCAATTGGTATAATTAATTTATGAGTTATACACATTAATTTGCTTCTTTATGTAAAAACAAATGTTTATTTTCTCTAACTTTGTTTTTCCACTTCCTGGTTATTGG
Source organism: Brachymystax lenok tsinlingensis (assembly GCA_030435695.1). NCBI lineage: Eukaryota > Metazoa > Chordata > Actinopteri > Salmoniformes > Salmonidae > Brachymystax > Brachymystax lenok. Next base: position 15,014,508 of record CM059812.1, read on the forward strand.
CACCAAACAGCGTTCTGTGCAAGGGAATGGATTCGTTTCATCTTTGATTAAAGGGGCAATCTACAAATCAAACAATAACAAAGCGGTTACCCCGTCACTGATTTGGTAAATAGCTGAGGGATGGGCCTGGAGAGATGCAACCACTTTCAAATTCAAAGACAGAGCTCTGGATGCAAGTAATGACCATCTATTATATCAAAGTGACACTTTTAACTGTGTTTTGAGTGTTTCAAAGTCCACAAGCGTATGCAGCAATCAACAAGTTCTGTTCCTTACAATTGTATCTATAGCTTTGAGTTTAACAGTATTAGCATACCTTCTAAAGATGTTTTCCTGGAACAAAAACATATTTAGTCAAGGCTTCTATTATTGTGTGACGTTTGCTCATGGCGGTTGTACATAAATCAGGCTATGAAAAAAAATTCAATTCAATTCTTGAAAAAAGTAATAGGCTGGTTAACTTGCATAACTTGGTTTTAAGACAAATGGACAAAGTTCTTGTTTTTGTAATTTGTGAAGAAATCTGGCATATACAAAATCAGGCCTACCATTTTATGCTACCATTTTATTCTAGTTTATTCTAGTACATACATTTTTTTAAAAGACAAACGTAGCCTACATATCAGTGCATACACACAAACTATCTAGGTCAAATAGGGGAGGCGTTGTGCCGCGCGAGATGTTGCTTTATCTGTTTTTTAAAAACCAGATTTGCTGTTGATTTGAGCAGCAAACCTGGTTGTGTTGCGTTAGGGACCGATGTTTGGGAAACCCTGGCCCACACCACCAGTGTTAAGCGGGCCTACCATACCTGGTCAGTATGTGGTCTACCATAGAAACCCTACAATCATAAACACATTTTGCATGAATTAAGCTGCATACAGAATTGCAATCTTTCTGAGCAGCTGCAGGCTGTGTTATGCCACCAGACATCCTTTTTTTATGAATTCTATAAAAGAGTAAAAGCACTGGCACATCTGGGTTTTCTTGTTGCAGGTGCGTGGGAATAATTCTCTGATATCTAATATCCTAGAAAAAAAAGAAAGACCCGCGCACTGATCATAGGCGGTCAAGCACTGACGAAGCCTTTAGGCATACAGGCCGTCAAGCACTGACACTGCTGAAAAGTAAACTAAAGTGATATCATACGAGCAAGAGCAGTGTGCGGGGCTTTCTTTTCTCCTCATTCTATAAGCACCAGTACACTCACCTTGGTCATGTTTAGACATCTAGTTTGTATGTACTACCTGCTACAAATCTGATTTATATGCAGACAGTCTGCTACACTTCTGAGTTTCCTCAGCACTTCTACGGCACAGTGAGAATGGCCACTAGGTGGCCTTGGTGTATCATGGAAACAGCTCGAGATGCTCAATCACCAGCAGCATATTCTGGGCAGGTGATCAACTCAGTCTGTTCAGGACAATTCGTGTTAGAAAATTGTGATCTTTCTGAAGTTTTTGAGGAACATTTAGTTGAGAGTGTTGATAAAGATGGAATATAAGAATTTGTCAACTGACACCAATCGGACAGACTATATTTTAAAGTAACTGATGTTTTTGACATTTAGTGTAAAGAAAAAAAATCTAACAGATGCATAATTTTATATGGCTGTAGGATGCAAGCTTAGACGTCTATAATGATACATTTTCGGAATGGTCTGGTTTGCAGGAATGCGCTACCCTGTAGCAGACAGAGGCGTTGTCCGTTAAATGCCGGTAGAGCATAGGTAGTAGGGAATTCTGCTGCAGGATAATTCAAATTGCGACTGTGGTGAGTAGCCTACATATATCTATGGCATGCATGTATAGTCGTAGGTATAGGATATAGAGTTGAGTTTGCATGGGATAAACTGGTGAAATTATATAGGCCTATGCAGAACGCATGTGGGCGTTGTTTCTTCTCGCCCACTTGACTAGACAACTCACTGAACGCCATAGCAGGCTCTGATTACAGTCAGTCCAATGGGAAGCAGTCCTGGTCCCATAGTCAGAACAACTGACCTATATAGGCATAATACTTTACCATGGTCATTTTATACATGTTTTATTAACGAAAAAGTGCATATGTTGTGTTTGTGAATTAGGTTGATAGGCCTAGTCGTATGATTCATGGACCATCTATTCAGATTGTGATAAAGACTGGACAGTTAGCCATTTTGTTTTGCTTTGCGTAAATGTATAGCCTAATAATTTACAGTAGGCCTATAACTTATTATAACATATTTTATAGTCCCACTGGAGGTGAGGTTTGCCAAATTTATGCACATTCACGTAAAGCAGAGGAAAGTCAGAAACGACTTCCTGACAAATAGTGACTCTGTGGTTCCGCATGCATATATTTAAAATCTCTACACCATCTGGCTTGGTTTTGAATAAGCGTTTGGATCAGTTTAGTCCTATCACTTTAGTTTGTTGTCAGTGAACAAGGCGTTCTCTTCGTGTGGTCCATTGCTTTAATTCAAAACGCCTGAATCAAAGATCAGAGCACTTTGCGCAGTGACGTGCTGTGGGATTGAATGAAATTAATTAATTCTCAATTTATCCAGTTTCCATAGGTTTATCAGGTAAATGCACTTTAAAATGTTAACTAGGTTATGTGTATTAATAGTCGTAGCATATTCGTTTAAATCTAGTAAGAATGTTAACCTGTGTGTGTGATTTTGATGAACGTTCACCGCGCGTCAGAGAGTAGCAGCCTATTATCTGGCAAACCGTGGTGGCATGCATTTGAAGTTGCCTATGCAACGTGGTGCTACAATGTAAATTGTATCCTCCGTCAATGATACTGTTATGTTTTGGAAACGTCTTCGCTTGGTGGTGGCTACAGTATGTAATCATGGCAACCAGCCAATCAATGTAGTTTAGCTTACTGTAGTTCGACTAGGGAAAGTAAAATAAGTGACTAAACAGGCTATTAAAAAAAAAAAAAAAAAAGAAGCTACATATGTTGCCGTGTTATTGCATGACGCTATCTTATATTTTGTTTACGGAAAGCGTGACAATTGTCTGGTATGCATGCAGCATGCAAAAACACTCGTGGTGAAGGGGAGAATATCGGTGCTTTCAAGACAACCGGGAACTCGGAAAAGAACCAGGTCAGATCATGAAGTCAGTGATCTTCAGGTTGAAAGGCGGAGCTCTAGAAACATGCCCGAGTTTCCGACTTGGAATTCAGAGTTGGATGACTGTTAAAAATATGTTTTCCTTCGAAGCTCGTTTTTTCCCGAGTTACCAGTTGTCTTGAGTGCACTGAAATCGTAAATCCAGAGATTTCCGAGTTCCCAGTTTTCAACGCGGCATGTGGTGCGAGACAGTGTGATGACCAGTGCTTTGCTCCTTCATTGATTTTACAGTATTGAAAAGACTCAATTTAATTATATCATATAGCATTCATTCGTCCATGTCACAGTTGTCTGGGTTCCCTTGATTATCTTCCAGACAGAAAATAATGGTTATCTTCCTGACAGAAACTAATGGTCTGCAGTTTCTCCTCTGTCTTCTTCATATCTCTCTGTATCTCTAACTGGCTGGTAGATAAAACCATTTGATATCAGCTGACATTGTACAGTTCCAGTCCTTTATCAAAGTGGTGCAATCACTGTCACTCTCTACATGGAATTAAAATGTATTGGTGTAATTGTATGTAGTTACACTCTTAACTACACTGGTAACTAATTTGAAACATATTCCAGACAGAAAGTGAGCTACTACAGTATCAAAAAGGAACCCATATGCCGACCACACACACACCAAATAAAATGTTATTTGTCACATACACATGGTTAGCAGATGTTAATGCGAGTGTAGCGAAATGCTTGTGCTTCTAGTTCCGACCATGCAGTAGTATCTAACAAGTAATCTAACAATTTCACAACAACTACCTTATACACACAAGAGTAAAGGAATGAATACGAGTATGTACATATAAATATATGGATGAGCGATGGCTGACCGGCGTAGGCAAGATGCAGTAGATGGTATGGAGTACAGTATATACATATGAGATGAGTAATGTAGGATATGTAAACATATAAATGGCATCGTTTAAAGTGGCTAGTGATAGATTTATTTAATTATTAAATTGGCTAGAGATGTCCGAACGGCATAGGCAAGATTCAGTAGATGGTTTAGAGTACAGTGTATACATTTGATATGAGTAATGTCGGATATGTAAACATTATATACAAAATTGTTTAAAGTGGCTAGTGATACATTTGTTACATCCAATTCCTATTATTTAAAGTGGCTAGAGATTTAAGTCAGTATGTTGGCAGCAGCCACTCAATGTTAGTGATGGCTGTTTAACAGTCCGATGGCCTTGAGGTAGAAGCTGTTTTTCAGTCTCTCGGTCCCAGCTTTGATGCACCTGTACTGACCTCGCCTTCTGGATGATAGTGGGGTGAACAGGCAGTGGCTCGGGTGGTTGTTGTCCTTGATGATCTTTTTGGCCTTCCTGTGACATCGGGTGGTGTAGGTGTCCTGAAGGGCAGGTAGTTTACCCCCGATGATGCGTTGTGCAGTCCTCACTAGCCTCTGGAGAGCCGTACGGTTGTGGGTGGAGCAGTTGCCGTACCAGGCGGTGATACAGCCCCACAGGATGCTCTCGATTGTGCATCTGTAGAAGTTTGTGAGTGATTTTGGTGACAAGCCAAATTTCTTCAGCCTCCTGAGGTTGAAGAGGCGCTGTTGCGCCTTCTTCACCACGCTGTCTGTGTGGGTGGACCAATTCAGTTTGTCCGTGATGTGTACGCCGAGGAACTTAAAACTTTCCACCTTCTCCACTACTCTCCCCTCGATGTGGATAGGGGGGTGCTCCCTCTCCTGTTTCCTGAAGTCCACGATCATCTCCTTTGTTTTGTTGACGTTGAGTGAGTGGTATGACTAGACAAGATAAACGTGTTTAATCACAGATTGTTACAGAGTTGTTTTTAACCTACAGTATGGTGTTCAGTGCTGAATCACTAATATCTTCCAGACCCCTTGAAGGCGTTGGGGTTTCAAACCTCTCTCCTGTAGTCTACTAGGTCTGGATAAATCAAAGAAAACACACACACCTCCCCGACTATCCAGATCACCTCAGCACTGATATTTCACAACTTATAATCACCCTCTTAAGGATATCCATTTCAACACCAGGACCAGAGAGCAGACTGCCTGGAGTTAAAAGGGCCAGATAAATATGATAATCGGTTCTGAAAGGGTGTAACTCTAAATCTGAGATGCTTGATTTTTCACCACAGTTGTTTTGGTGTGTGTGTTCTGTTCAGCAGATGGACCTGAAATCCAAATCCAAGCTAGGCCTTCACCCTATCCCAGGGAACAGTATACTGCTAGTGCTTGCTTGCTTTTGGCACGGTAGCTTCGCTTCCTCTATCACTCCAACATAATGATCTCTCCGCTCTCACTCGCTTTCTCTCGCTCTCTTTCTCTCCCTCTCCTCGCTCTCTCTTTCTCTTTCTCTCAATTCAATTAAATTTGCTTTATTGGCATGACGTAACAATGTACATATTGCCAAAGCTTACTTGGGATATTTACGATATGAAAATAATAAGAATCCAAATAGTCAACTGGACAACAGTAACAACAATAACAACAATAACAACAATAACCAAGGGTCAAAATAACCATACATTGAACAATAACAATAAGCATACAGTAGAGGACATGTGCAGGTTGATTGGTCTGTCAGACACTGTCCCTCAACTTATGGCAGGCAGCAATGTAGTCAATCTCTCTCTCTCCTTGCCTCGGTTTATTTTCCTTTTCCAAATGAATGGCTTTACAATCACCCCAAGGAGCTATCTGGCCAGCCAATACTAAGGTCTGCCTAAGTAGGCAGGAAGTACAGTGTCCACCATGGTCCATTTTACCTAGTGAGTACACATAGAGGAATAAGGCCTATTAACCATTTGGACTTTTGCAGGTGGCTCCAACAATAACAAACCTTCAGTGGCGGCTAGGTGGCTACAATCACTGCAGACCACGGTATTCGTAGTGGCAGATGTCTGTCCAACTAGTACACTAAGCCTTGTTCAACTGTTAGCAGCGTTGTGTTGTATGAAATCAAACCTGAAATACGTGTGTACTGAGGAAGGCATGAAAGAGTTAGTGTTTGTTTTGGTGAATACGTAACATCTCAATAGGCTCAACTCTGTATAAAAGAGCAGCTAGGGCTTGATGTAACATGCACCATCGACTTGGTGTGTGTGTTCCAGCGCGTGAGTGCATGCGTGTGTGTGGAACTATGCCTGTAAATGTATGTGTGTTTGGTGGTGGATGGGTGGGTGTGTGTGGGTGGGCGTGTGACTTTTATCTGTTGTTGGTGTGTTCGTTCATGCTTGCCTGTATGTGTGTGTATTTGGTTTGGGAGAGAGAGAGGGAGCATTAAACCATTTGGAAGGCATCAAGTTATTTTATTTGAACCTGTCCAAAAGACAAACATGACATCACCGTTACCTCACTTCTTCTCTCAGTTAGAGGCTGATCAAAAACATGTGGCTTTCTCTCTCTCTCTCTCTCTCTCTCTCTCTGTCTCTGTCTCTGTCTCTGTCTCTGTCTCTCTGTCTCCCCCCGCTACGCTACAACATTGATTGAGACTTGGCCTGGAAGGTTTTCCTTTTGTTTTGAAGATGTGTGTTGGGGGGGTCTGAATGAAGCTGCTCTTTTGGACATGCTCAGAACCCTGTCTGAGTGTCTCTAAGCTTGTTTGTGATGCCCAGTGAAACCAGATGACCGCCATTAGAAACGACTTATGTCAAAGAACAATTACACATTGTTTACATTTAATCACTTTATACAATATTCTCAACTTAGATAAATGGATCTTACTGTCTGGCTGTGTGGGATGAATGTTTGTAGCATTGTCTGGTAGCCAAACTCAGTGTTCCCAGTAGTCCTAGTGGGCTGGGTTATAATAACCTCATTATACATATGTGGGTGATGTGATGTGCTGAATGGAGTCATGGTTCCGGCCCTTGGACTACAGCTGAGTTTTGTTCTGCCAGGGGAAGTGTGTGTTTGTGTGCGTCTGTGTTCCAGTTCAGACTAGAGTTGAGATTCCTGAGCGGTGAAAAGGCGTTTGCATAGATATTGGAGTTCCTTCGCCATAGTTTCGGAGTCAAGCAAGCCACGACCATGGGAAGAGTGAGGAGTGCCAAGTTTGGGCAAATTGAGCAGGGCGTTTGATCTCCACGCCAGACTTCTCTCGTTAAGATGACTCCAGATCTGGTCTTTGCGCTTCATGAATCCTTAGTTGCTTCCCAAATGGCACCCAATTCCCTGTTGGCCCTGGTCAAAAGTATTGCACTAGTATCTACCCCGTACACTGTCTGTACCCTTGTGTATCTACCCCCTACACTGTCTGTACCCTCCTGTATCTACCCCCTACACTGTCTGTACCCTCCTGTATCTACCCCCTACACTGTCTGTACCCTCCTGTATCTACCCCCTAAACTGTCTGTACCCTCCTGTATCTATCCCCTAAACTGTCTGTACCCTCCTGTATCTACCCCCTACACTGTCTGCACCCTCCTGTATCTACCCCCTACTCTGTCTGTACCCTCCTGTATCTACCCCCTACGCTGTCTGTGCCCTCCTGTATCTACCCCCACGCTGTCTGTGCCCTCCTGTATCTACCCCCACGCTGTCTGTGCCCTCCTGTATCTACCCCCTACGCTGTCTGTGCCCTCCTGTATCTACCCCCTACACTGTCTGTGCCCTCCTGTATCTACCCCCTACACTGTCTGTGCCCTCCTGTATCTACCCCCTACACTGTCTGTACCCTCCTGTATCTACCCCCTACTCTGTCTGTACCCTCCTGTATCTACCCCCTACACTGTCTGTGCCCTCCTGTATCTACCCCCTACACTGTCTGTGCCCTCCTGTATCTACCCCCTACACTGTCTGTGCCCTCCTGTATCTACCCCCTACACTGTCTGTACCCTCCTGTATCTACCCCTACACTGTCTGTGCCCTCCTGTATCTACCCCCTACACTGTCTGTGCCCTCCTGTATCTACCCCCTACACTGTCTGTGCCCTCCTGTATCTACCCCCTACACTGTCTGTGCCCTCCTGTATCTACCCCCTACTCTGTCTGTACCCTCCTGTATCTACCCCCTACTCTGTCTGTACCCTCCTGTATCTACCCCCTACACTGTCTGTACCCTCCTGTATCTACCCCCTACACTGTCTGTGCCCTCCTGTATCTACCCCCTACACTGTCTGTGCCCTCCTGTATCTACCCCCTACACTGTCTGTGCCCTCCTGTATCTACCCCCTACTCTGTCTGTACCCTCCTGTATCTACCCCCTACTCTGTCTGTACCCTCCTGTATCTACCCCCTACACTGTCTGTACCCTCCTGTATCTACCCCCTACACTGTCTGTACCCCAAGGGCCTCTATACTCTATATGCATGTTTAACTATATGTGTTTCAGGTCACCAGGCTCATTAACCCAATCACTGTCATCTGCGTTCACATCGTTACAGGCTGCTGCAGATTATCATTAAACGGATGAGATGTTTTGGGGTATGTCTGTGTGAATGGGGAACAGAGCTGTGTAGTATTTAGCTATGTCATCCTTAATAGGGTCTAGTATTTAGCTATGTCATCTCTAATAGGGTGTAGTATTTAGCTATGTCATCCCTGTTAGGGTGTGGTATGTAGCTATGTCATCCCTGTTAGGGTGTGGTATGTAGCTATGTCATCCCTGCTAGGGTGTGGTATGTAGCTATGTCATCCCTGCTAGGGTGTGGTATGTAGCTATGTCATCCCTGTTAGGGTGTGGTATGTAGCTATGTCATCCCTGTTAGGGTGTGGTATGTAGCTATGTCATCCCTGTTAGGGTGTGGTATGTAGCTATGTCATCCCTGTTAGGGTGTGGTATGTAGCTATGTCATCCCTGCTAGGGTGTGGTATGTAGCTATGTCATCCCTGCTAGGGTGTGGTATGTAGCTATGTCATCCCTGTTAGGGTGTGGTTTGTAGCTATGTCATCCCTGTTAGGGTGTGGTATGTAGCTATGTCATCCCTGTTAGGGTGTGGTATGTAGCTATGTCGTCCCTGTTAGGGTGTGGTATGTAGCTATGTCATCCCTGTTAGGGTGTGGTATGTAGCTATGCCATCCCTGTTAGGGTGTAGTGTTTAGCTATGTCATCCCTAATAGGCCTTAGTTGAACATGCAGTAAGTAGGCCTGAACAACATTGATAGCAGCCATAAGAGAACAGCTGTAGTAATACAGTATGAAGAGAGCATATTAAAGGAGGAGGGATATGTGTTTTGACTGTGGGGAGTGAGGAGATGTGATCTGTCCCCAGCAGAGGCACGTTTTATAGGTGTTGATCCTTTCATTATGGAGGGAATCTGCACTGCGCCAACTCTATTTCTGGGTGTCTATAACTGTATGTGACCTGCGAGTGTGTGTGTGTGTGTGTGTGTGTGGGGGGGGGGCTTGGCATATAGTAGCTGTGTGTGTGTGATTGACACAATCAGACACCCACACACACACACGTGTGCATATCCAGTAGCACTCCCAAGGTCAGAGCCCCAGCTCTATGGTACTGCCTACTGAACTCAATGGTATGTGCTCCTTGCTGTCCCATTCCCTTGTATTAAATACACTAGTCCATTCACTAGGGCTACATAGTGCTCTATGGACCCTGGTCAAACGTAGTGCACACAGCCTCATGGGCCCTGCAGTACATGGGGAATAAGGTGCATTTGTGACGCAAGCCCATCCTCCAGCCTGTGGAGCGGTATTCAAATAGGCCCGGCTTCATGGTCCCACATCCCTCTGATGTGTAGGACAACATGTACGACAGCGTGTTCCAGTTCTTGCCAATATCCAGAAACTTTGCACAGCCATTGAAGAGGAGTGGGACAACAATCCACAGGCCACAATCAACAGCCTGATCAACTCTATGCGAAGGAGATGTGTCGCGCTGCATGATGCAAATGGTGGGCACACCAGATACTGACTGGTTTTCTGATCCCACGGTATCTGTGACCAACAAATCCATAGATTATGGGTTAATGAATTCCTTTAAATTGACAGATTTTCTTAAATGAACTGTAACTCGGAGAGAATGGCTGCTGTTTTACGGTCTCCTAACTAGAGGTCGACTGATTATGATTTGTCAACGCCGATACCGATTATTGGAGGACCAAAAAAAGCTGATACCGATTTATCTGCCATTTGTTTTTATATATTTGTATTAATGACAATTGCAACAATACTGAATGAACAATGAACACTTTTATTTTAACTTAATATAATACATAAATAAAATCTATTTAGTCTCATAAGTAATGAAACATGTTCAATTTGGTTTAAATAATGCAAAAACACAGTGTTTGAGAAGAAAGTCAAAGTGCAATATGTGCCATGTAAAAAAGTAAACGTTTAAGTTCCTTGCTCAGAACATGAGAACGTGAAAGCTGGTGGTTCCTTTTAACATGAGTCTTCAATATTCCCAGTTAAGAAGTTTTAGGTTGTAGTTATTATAGGACTATTTCTCTCTATACCATTTGTATTTCATAGACCTTTGACTATTGGATGTTCTAATAGGCACTATAGTATTTCCAGCCTAATCTCGGGAGTTGATAGGCTTGAAGTCATAAACAGCGCTGTGCTTCAAGCATTGCGAAAAGCAGCTGGCAAACAGAGGAAAGTGCTTTTTGAATGAATGCTTATGAGCCTGCTGCTGCCTACCACCCTTCAGCCAGACTGCTCTATCAAATATTAAATCATAGACTTAATTCTAATACAATAAACACACAGAAATACGAGCCTTAGGTCATTAATATGGTCAAATCCTGAAGCTATAATTTCGAAAACGAAACGTTTATTCTTTCAGTGAAATACGGAACCGTTCCGTATTTTATCGAACGGGTGGCAACCCTAAGTCTAAATATTGCTGTTACATTACACCACCTTCAATGTTATGTCATAATTATGTAAAATTCTGGCAAATTAATTCCGGTCTTTGTTAGGAAGAAATGGTCTTCACACAGTTCGCAACGAGCCAGGCGACCCAAACTGCTGCATATACCCTGACTCTGCGTATACTGAACACAAGAGAAGTGACACAATTTCAATCAATTTTCATTGATTATATGCAACGCAGGACAAGCTAGTTAAACTAGTAATATCATCAACCATGTGTAGTTAACTAGTGATTATGTTAAGATTGATTGTTTTTTATAAGATACATTTAATGCTAGCTAGCGAACTTACCATGGCTCCTTGCTGCCTGCACTCACTTAACAGGTGGTCAGCCTGACACGCAGTCTCCTCGTGGATTGCAGCTTAATCGGCGTCCAAAAATGCAGATTACCGATTGTTATGAAAAATTGAAATCGGCCCTAATTAAACGGCCATCCCGATTGATCAGTCGACCTCTACTCCTAGCCAATTGTGCTATTGTGTGTTTTTTATCAAGTTATTTTTAACTAATTCTGTACATAATGTTTCTGCCACCGTCTCTAATGACCGAAAAGAGCTTCTAGAAATCAGGACAGCAATTACTCACCTCGTATTTTTCTTTAACGAGTCCCCCCCTTTTACGCTGCTGCTATTCTCTGTTTATGGTCTATGCATAGTCACTTTAACTCTACCTACATGTACATATTACCTCAATTACCTCAAGTAACCGGTGCCCCCGCACATTGACTCTGTACCGGTACCCCCTGAATATAGCCTCCACATTGACTCTGTACCGGTACCCCCTGAATATAGCCTCCACATTGACTCTGTACGGTACCCCTGAATATAGCCTCCACATTGACTCTGTACCGGTACCCCTGAATATAGCCTCCACATTGACTCTGTACCGGTACCCCCTGAATATAGCCTCCACATTGACTCTGTACCGGTACCCCCTGAATATAGCCTCCACATTGACTCTGTACCGGTACCCCCTGAATATAGCCTCCACATTGACTCTGTACAGTACCCCTGAATATAGCCTCCACATTGACTCTGTACAGTACCCCTGAATATAGCCTCCACATTGACTCTGTACCGGTACCCCCTGAATATAGCCTCCACATTGACTCTGTACCGGTACCCCCTGAATATAGCCTCCACATTGACTCTGTACCGGTACCCCCTGAATATAGCCTCGCTATTGTTATTTTCTGCTGCTCTTTAAATAATTGTAACAAAAAAAATCTTAACTGCATTGTTGGTTAGGGGCTTGTAAGTCAGCATTTCACTGTAAGGTCTACACCTGTTGTATTCAGCGCATGTGACAAGTACAATTAGATTTTGTTTGAAATTGTTACATGTTGCGTTTTATATTGTTGTTCAGTGTATTAGATAACTGGAAAGTCAGAACATGTAGTAGTGGGGATGTAAATCAGTGGGATTTGTGGAAGTTTTCTTTGGTTGGGGTTTGGTTAGGTTGTCTTGGGGTTAGGTAATTGGTATCTGGCTGGCTTTAGGGTAGTAGAGAGGGAGAGAGCGAGTGTGGTTTGGGGTCAGAGAGAGTTGACTTCTTCTCTCTGACACACACAGTCAGAGATCCACTTTCTATTATCATTAGGCCTTGTGTTTTGCTTGGCTCTTTGCTGACACATCACATCGTCAAACATAATCTAGTAGCTTATTGCTATCGCTTCAATCATAGCTGTCCTGTGGGGATGGATGGCTTCCTTCTGGGGGGGCATTAGTGATGGGTGGAAGAAATCGATACAGTTACTTATCGGAATATTATTTCTGATGGTATATCATGTCATATCATTTTGACAAAATCACAATATTATTTTTTAGCTTTTTGGCTGTACCTTTCCTGCACCAAAACCAGTAATTTTTTCCTTCATAGCTTGTTCTCCATCTTCTTTTTAAATAGGAAGCCAATTTGTTTTCAGCATTTCCATGACTAATCAAAACTCGTTTTCTCATGTTGCAAACATATAGTGAGCAATATGCTGGAACATCACAGCGCAATAAAATCACAGTATCAAATCGCAGTACATAGAATCACAATATATTTTGTTACGGGACTTGCGTATCGTGATAATATCGTATCGTGAGGTCCCTGGCAAACCCCAGCCCTAGTGTACATACAGTTGAAGTCGGACCTTTACATACACTTAGGTTGGAGTCATTAAAACTAGTTTTTCAACCACTTCACAAATTTCTTGCTAACAAACTATAGTTTTGGCAAGTCGGTTAGGACATCTACTTTGTGCATGACACAAGTAATTTTTCTAACAATTGTTTACAGACAGATTATTTCACTTATAATTCACTGTATCACAATTCCAGTGGGTCAGAAGTTTACATACACTAAGTTGACTGTGCCTTTAAACAGCTTGGAAAATTCCAGAAATGTCATGGCTTTAGAAGCTTCTGATAGGCTAGTTGACATCATTTGAGTCAATTGGAGGTGTACCTGTGGATGTATTTCAAGGCCTACCTTGAAACTCAGTGCTTGAAAAAATCAAAAGAAATCAGCCAAGACCTCATAAATAAGTCTGGTCCATCCTTGGGAGCAATTTCCAAACGCCTGAAGGTGCCACGTTTATCTGTACAAATAATAGTATTCAAATATAACGACCATGGGACCACGCAGCCGTCATACCGCTCAGGAAGGAGACGCGTTCTGTCTCCTAGAGATGAACGTACTTTGGTGTGAAAAGTGCAAATCAATCCCAGAACAACAGCAAAGGACCTTGTGAAGATGCTGGAGGAAACGGGTACAAACGTATCTATATCCACAGTAAAACGAGTCCTATATCGACATAACCTGAAAGGCCGCTCAGCAAAGAAGAAGCCACTGCTCGAAAATCGGCATAAAAAAGCCAGACTACGGTTTGCAACTGCACGTGGGGACAAAGATCGTACTTTTGGAGAAATGTTCTCTGGTCTGATGAAACAAAAATAGAACTGTTTGGCCATAATAGCCATCGTTATGTTTGGAGGAAAAAAAGGGGAGGCTTGTAAGCCGAAGAACACCATCCCAAACGTGAAGAACGGGGGGTGGCAGCATCATGTTGTGGGGGTGTTTTGCTGCAGGAGGTAGCGCCCCACTCCCGACACTACCAGGTGAAATGCAAGGCGCCAAATTCAAAATCCAAAAGTTGAATTATTAAACATGCATCAATATACAAGTGTTTCATACTCATCAAAAGCTCTGTTTCTTGGCAATATCACAGCGTTGTCAGATTTGAAAAAGGCTTTACGGCGAAAGCACCACATTTGATTGTTTGAGGGTAGCACCTTTACTATTTTTCCCATTACCATGAATTCATTAGCCTTCACGGTTCACACAAAACACATTTCACAGCGAAAACAAATCAATTACCTGTTGAAGAACTTCTGCTGATGGCTTCCCAAGTGTCCAACGAAGACAATCCATGGTTCTTTTGTTAGAAAAAGTAATGTATTATATCCATAAATCTCCGTTTGGTTCGCGCGTTATAATCAGAAACTACAGCCTCCACTCCTCCATTGAAACGTGAAGAGAACTCGTTCAACTTATACCTATAAACTTGTCCAAGAACAATCAAAAATCATTTTAAATGTATCCTTAGGAACACTTTTATGTATATTTACTATAATAAATCAACCGGAATATAAACTGGGCTATAAGAACGTAAAAAAACACAGAGCGTGCCTTCTCGGGAGAGCGCGTCCTCTCCTATTGACATCCAAGGGGACACTTCCTGATTTCTCTTCTTCTCTGCTCTAATAGCATCCCAAAAAAATCTGAACACTGTCTCGAGACTGTTGACATCCAGAGGAAGCGATAGGTACTGCATTCATATGCCCTTATATGTGCATTTTCATAAGGGAGGGGTTACAAATGAGGCACTCTGTCAAAACCACTTTTTCCAGGACAGAAATTCCTTGGGGTTTCACCTGCCATATCCGTTCTGTTTTACTCACCGACAAATGGTTAACACTTTTAGAAAATTCAGAGTGTTTCCTATCCAATGGTACTAAATAAGTGCATATCCTACTTTCTGGGCCTGAATGGGAGGCATTTTACTTTGGGCACGCCAGGCTCTCCAAAACGGTCACCTCGTGCGCTGATCGCTAAGAAGTTAAGCCTTAAGGACAACAAAGTCAAGGTATTGGAGTGGCCATCACAAAGCCCTGACCTCAATCCTATAGAAAATTTGTGGGGAGAACTGAAAAAGTGTGTGCGAGCAAGGAGGCCTACAAACCTGACTCTGTTACACCAGCTCTGTCAGGAGGAATGGGCCAAAATTCACCCAACTTATTGTGTGAATTTCTTTGAAGGCTACCCCGAAACGTTTGACCCAAATTAAACAATTTAAAGGCAATGCTACACTCAATTAGTATTTGGTATGTAAACTTCTGACCCACTAGGAATGTGATGAAAAAATCAAACCTGAAATAAATAATTCTCTCTACTATTATTCTGACATTTCACATTTTTAAAATAAGGTGGTGACTCTCACTGACCTTAGACAGGGAATATTTACTAGGATTAAATTTCAGGAATTGTGAAAAACTGAGTTTAAATGTATTTGGCTAAGGCGTATGTAAACTTCAACTGTATGTACTTGCAAGCGTTTGTGTGTGTTCGTACATGAGTTCGTGTTCATACGTGAATTTGTGTGTTTCCCTCTACAGGCACAGGAAACATGCATTATCATCTCTGTTACCAAACGTCTATATTTACCACGTCAGCTGTTGTTCTACCAGACAAACCCAGACTATAGTTCCTGTTTGTGGGGTAAACCATCAGCAACATCCTCTGGTCACATCACAGACCCAGTGACAAATCACTACTGGCAGGATTCACCGCAAAATACTGCTGTGTGTGTGTGTGTGTGTTTTTTTTTTTTCTTTCTTCTAGCGTCCAAATTAGGCCCGGGATGATTTATTCCATAGCAAAAAGGAAACCACGAAACACTTTGTTCCTTTAAAAATAAATACATGTGACTCTGGATGACAACATGGCAATGTTTGTTTTCAACATTAGGACTGTTTTCTTAAAGAAGTTCAATTCGCTTCGGTTTCGTTTCCTTGCTACGATGCTAACTGGTATCTTCCCGGCCCTAATACGAATGGATGATATGCTTACCAACTGTTCTGTTGTTATAGCTAGACATCATGTCATGATTTACTAAGTTAGGCTCTTTTCTGGTCAGGTCCAATGTGTGGGTTGAAGGTTCAGAAGGAAGGAGACTGCGTCGGCCCTAGTGATAGGTCATATTTAAAGCAACGTGATCATAGGTCAGATGGCTGTATAGAGGGGAGGGTAACAGTGTGGTGTTAACTACGTATGTACCATACTGTACTCACTGTTCTGTATGGTGACATGAGATCCCTGATCGTCTATTGCTTCCACAGCCTGAATTCTAATAGAATGTGTCTGTGTGTAGGTCTATGACATGTTTTTGTGTGTGTGTGTGTGCGGCATGAGGGAGCGTGCGTCTTTGTGCGTGTTTCCGTGTGTGTGCACGCACATGCATGTTCCTGTGTGTGTGTGTGTGTGTCATTGTGTTCTAATAGTAGACCCAGACCCCCACAGTTCAGGTTCTCTCTCTTTCCTGCTAACATGAGGCAGCCGAACTGTTCACTGCTATATTTTAAACACACCTAGACTACCTTCCATTGTCCTTAGAATGTTTATATACATCACCATTGTGTTCTATGGCAGTTTAAAGCATGTAGGTCAATGTTAGTGTATTTAAAGCTAGGCTATATTTGGCCTATATGGAGTCTGCAGGCCCCTAAGGCCTATATCCAGGGCAGAGAAGTGAACACACCAAGTACTGTATAATCTCTGTATAATCTATAATTGAAGTCCCTATAGAGGTCTAGGTGTAGAGGTATCTGGTACTGTATAATCTCCATTGAAGTCCCTATAGAGGTCTAGGTGTAGAGGTATCTTTTACTGTATAATCTCTATTGAAGTCCCTATAGAGGTCTAGGTGTAGAGGTATCTGGTACTGTATAATCTCCATTGAAGTCCCTATAGAGGTCTAGGTGTAGAGGTATCTTTTACTGTATAATCTCTATTGAAGTCCCTATAGAGGTCTAGGTGTAGAGGTATCTGGTACTGTATAATCTCCATTGAAGTCCCTATAGAGGTCTAGGTGTAGAGGTATCTGGTACTGTATAATCTCTATTGAAGTCCCTATAGAGGTCTAGGTGTAGAGGTATCTTTTACTGTATAATCTCTATTGAAGTCCCTATAGAGGTCTAGGTGTAGAGGTATCTTTTACTGTATAATCTCTATTGAAGTCCCTATAGAGGTCTAGGTGTAGAGGTATCTGGTACTGTATAATCTCCATTGAAGTCCCTATAGAGGTCTAGGTGTAGAGGTATCTGGTACTGTATAATCTCTATTGAAGTCCCTATAGAGGTCTAGGTGTAGAGGTATCTTTTACTGTATAATCTCTATTGAAGTCCCTATAGAGGTCTAGGTGTAGAGGTATCTGGTACTGTATAATCTCCATTGAAGTCCCTATAGAGGTCTAGGTGTAGAGGTATCTGGTACTGTATAATCTCTATTGAAGTCCCTATAGAGGTCTAGGTGTAGAGGTATCTTTTACTGTATAATCTCTATTGAAGTCCCTATAGAGGTCTAGGTGTAGAGGTATCTTTTACTGTATAATCTCTATTGAAGTCCCTATAGAGGTCTATGTGTAGAGGTATCTGATACTGTATAATCTCCATTGAAGTCCCTATAGAGGTCTAGAGGTTTCTGGTACTGTAGTTCTAGATGGATATCTTTGGACTTTGTTGTTGTTTTGTGGTGTGCTTGTTTTGAACCAAGCCAATGATGCGTTTCATTGGTGACACATCTTGCATTCTGCTCTATACCCCTCAGGGCATGGCAACCCTGTGTGTGTCACTGAGTCGTCTGTGTGTGTGTGTGTGTGTGTGTGTGTGTGTGTGTGTGTGTGTGTGTGTTTGTGTGTCAACGCAGATGAGTGCGTGTCTTCTCTTCTGATGTAAAATGGGGACACTGATTGTGACAATCCATCTGTCTCTATCCCTCCATGTCCTGTTCAGTGTCCCTTTCCAATCACTGTAATTGATCCTGAACCCTGCAGAGACAAAACATGGGACAGGCAGTTCTAATTAGATAGCAGGAGCACCCTGAGTTGTGTTGTGTTTGTGTCAGTTGATGGTTGCTATGGAGGGTTCTTGCATAATATCCTGTTGGTAACACATTTGTTGTGTTCCTTTCTTTCCTGTTGCTGATGGACTGAGGGTGACACTCGTCCTTTTTAACTATTTGTTTTGTGGTTTGTTTGTCGTTGTGACTGAGCAGCAAACAGGCTCCTCTCTGTCTAAAGGGAAGTTGGTTGCCAACTTGTCTCCCTTATCTTATCACCGTGTGTCTGGATTGTAATGGACAACCATTCTCTTTCTCACAGAGAAGCAGTAGCTATCTCTCCGTTGGTTTGATGTATATGTTCCTAGTGGGATTGTAACAACACTGTTGGAAGAGGATAGTTTATTCAATGGTGTGAATGCACAGCATCCCATCCAGTAGAACCAGGGTATTCACATCTTACCACAGGAGGTTGGTGGCACCTTAATTGAGGAGGACGGGCTCATGGTAATGACTGGAGCGCAATAGGTGGAATGGCATCAAACACATGGTTTCCATGTTTGATGCTATTCCATTCGCTCCGTTCCAGCCATTTATTATGGGCCGTCCTCCCCTCGGCAGCCTACACTTACCCTATGAGGTCCGGAGCCTGCTGGGTTTCTGTTCTACCTGATCATTCATTGACCCACCTGGTGTCCCAGGTCTAAATCAGTCCCTGATTGGAGGGGAAGAAAGAATACAAGTAGTGGAACTGGCTTCGAGATCCAGATTTAAATTTGTGGGCTGTAGTGCATGAGGACATGAATTATGGTGTTGGCCCAAGAGTAGTGTTGCAGTTTGTACATCATTCTCACAATGGGATAAAATACACACAGAGATCTACTGCTGTGTTTTAATCTTCCTTATTAACAATGTCTCAGAAGACTGCAAGGCTATTGGCCATCTGTTGTTAGTTCCATGGAGCATATTTTTCCAGAACAAAAACCAACCAATCACAGAAAGCATAATTGATGCCATCATAGGGTAGGCATGGAGTTCAGAATACAAACCAAACTTTATCCACAAAAGGATGTATTTAAGGATCACATCAAAGGTTATGACATGACATCATTTCACCACTCAAAAGTATGATGAAAGGGAAAATGGAATGTGTCCATTTTCTAAACCTCAGCATGTTGATCCAACCTGATATCACTGTCCATCCTGAATGAAAAGATGAAAAGAACAGAACAAAGAAAGATGAGTGTCCTTATTGTGTTATTTCCGAAAGACACATCCTCAGTGGAAGCTCTGAGAGAGAGAGTGTGTGTGTGTGACTTCACTGATAATGGGTAAAGTGTTCTTGACAGGAGTATCTGTCTCTTAGTCCATACAGAAGGAGCTCTATTGTCCAGCTGGCCGTTAAGAAGTGTGTGAGAGCACAATGTGTATCCTCACTGACACCACACACATACACGCACGCACACACACATACACTCCATCACATCAAATCGTCTCCATCACAATGAAAGGTTTAGGAGTCGGATGGTAAAGTAGCACACTGCCATGCAGATGATGTCGATGACTCCAAGCATGCAATGATGCAATAGGATGTTCTCTAACAGAAGTCTTCCTACCCACCATCCTTACACACACACACACACACACACACCCCAGTGGTATGACTAGACAGACTAAATACACACATATACACACACCTGTGCCAACAGTTGATTCATAGCCAGAGTTAAGTGCATCTCATGGAACCAGCCCAGAAACCAGACACCCTAAAGCCTTATTGTGCAATGATGCCAATAGGATGGGTTAAATGATGCCAGTAGGATGGGTTAAATGATGCCAGTAGGATGGGTTAAATGATGCCAATAGGATGGGTTAAATGATGCCACTAGGATGGGTTAAATGATGCCACTAGGATGGGTTAAATGATGCCATTGGGATGGGTTAAATGATTCCAGTAGAATGGGTTAAATGATGCCACTAGGATGGGTTAAATGATGCCACTAGGATGGGTTAAATGATGCCAGTAGGATGGGTTAAATGATTCCAGTAGAATGGGTTAAGGAGAGGTTTGAGCTTCATCACCTTTATCTCTAGATGAACTCATACACATAACACATGATTTATCTCTAGATGAACTCATACACATAACACATGCTTTATCTCTAGATGAACTCATACACATAACACATGCTTTATCTCTAGATGAACTCATACACATAACACATGCTTTATCTCTAGATGAACTCATACACATAACACATGCTTTATCTCTAGGTGAACTAATACACATAACACATGCTTTATCTCTAGATGAACTCATACACATAACACATGCTTTATCTCTAGATGAACTCATACACATAACACATGATTTCTGCTCCTTCTACAGCTACAGAGGTCTACTGTCTCCTCCTCCTTAGTATACAGCTAAACATATCTACTGTCTCCTCCTCTTCCTCAGTATACAGCTAAACATAACTATTGTCTCCTTCTCCTCCTCCTCAGTTTCCAGTTGAACATATCTACTGACTCCTCCTCCTCAGTATACAGCTAAACAAATCTACTGTCTCCTCCTCCTCAGTATACAGTTAAACATATCTACTGTCTCCTCCTCCTCAGTATACAGCTAAACATATCTACTGACTCCTTCTCCTCCTCAGTATACAGCTAAACAAATCTACTGTCTCCTTCTCCTCCTCAGTAAACAGCTAAACAAATCTACTGTCTCCTTCTCCTCCTCAGTATACAGCTAAACATAACTACTGTCTCCCTGTCCTCCTCAGTGTACAGCTAAACATATCTACTCTCTCCTCCTCAGTATACAGCTAAAGAGTCTAATGTACAGGGGGGGTTCAGCACCATCAACACTATAGCACCTAATGTACAGGGGGGTCAGCACCATCAACACTATTCTCTATAGAGCCTAATGTACGGGGGGTCAGCACCATCAACACTATTCTCTATAGAGCCTAATGTACGGGGGGTCAGCACCATCAACACTATTCTCTATAGAGCCTAATGTACAGGGGGTCAGCACCATCAACACTTCTCTATAGAGCCTAATGTACAGGGGAGGTTCAGCACCATCAACACTATTCTCAAAGTCAAAGTCACCATTAGTAGTCAGTTTATTTAACCCAACCCCTCTGAATCAGAGAGGTGCAGGGGGCTGCCTTAATCGACATCCACATCTTCGGCACCCAGGGAACAGTGGGTTAATTGCCTTGTTCAGGGGCAGAAAGACAGATTTTTACCTTGTCAGCTCGGGGATTCGAACTTGCAACCCTCCGGTTACAAGTCCAATGCTCTAACCACTAGGCTACCTGTGGTTATTCTCTATAGAGACTAATGTACAGGTGGAGGGTTCAGCACCATCAACACTATTCTCTATAGAGCCTAATGTACAGGGGGGGGTTCAGCACCATCAACACTATTCTCTATAGAGCCTAATGTACAGGGGTCGGCACCATCAACACTATACTCTATAGAGCCTAATGTACAGGGGGTTCAGCACCATCAACACTATTCTCTATAGAGCCTAATGTACAGGGGGGGTCGGCACCATCAACTGTATAGAGGTTGTGGACCTCCAAGATGACCTGCATGGGCGTCAATTAGACAAATACTGCATTGTCAGTTGTATTGAAAGAACTACAGCACTGTTCTCAGTGTCAGTCCTGGTCCTCTTGCCGTCACAGGAAGCTCTAGGAGCTCTTACTGTAAACATGGTGCTCTTACTGTAAACATGGAGCTGTAGGAGCTCTTAATGTAAACATGGAGCTCTATGAGCTCTTACTGTAAACATGGAGCTCTTACTGTAAACATGGAGCTGTAGGAGCTCTTAATGTAAACATGGAGCTCTATGAGCTCTTACTGTGAACATGGAGCTCTAGGACCTCTTACTGTAAACATAGCTCATATAGGAGCCCTAAAGACACTATCATATAATTATCCAAAGCGAGTTACAGTCATGCATGCTTACATTTTACATAGAGGTAGTCCTGGGAATCTAACCCACTGTCCTGGCATTGCAACCACCAACTGAGCTACAGAGGACCTTCTACTACCCTCATAGTCTCTCACCTGTTATAGTGGTTAGATGGAGAGAGAGTCAGTCAGATTGTCTATTTGGGCATAATGGTGATGGATGTGTGATGATGCTGGGAGTCTGACACGCAGGAAAACACACACACGTTGTTGCCCCCATAAAGCTGAGTCAACAGTAAGCAGATTAAAGGGCTTTTAGTGTGGACTGCAGCACAGACACAAAGAATCGCACCTCCGCTCAAAACTGCTGCTATCAGGAAAAATATTTTATTGGCTAGTTGTGGCTCTCTGGCCATGATGCCAAGCCTCTGCAACCAAGCTACCTTTCTGCCCCCTCTCGACCTCTGCCATTCATTTGAATTGTGCCAAATACAAGTCAATATCAGCTATTGGTTTGAAATAGAATTTTTGACATTTGAGACCCAGCACCATTTTAGTCATCAATTTTACTTTCAGGGTTGTGTCTAGGGTTGTTTCCAAATGGCACACTATATAGTGCACTACTTTTAACCACAGCCATGGGAATCGGGTACAATGTGAGTCTTGGGGTGTTCTAAAATGAAAGGGCTGGCATGTGGTTATTGACTTTGATAAATGGCCTGATTTTACTGGCTGTCAATCATCATAGTGCCGTCTGCTGTTGTTCCAGTGATGTCCCGTCCCACCATCTGTTCCGGAGACGTGGCATCTCGTGTCATCTTGGACATGCTGTGAGAGCTTTGTTAACAACAGAGAGCTGTGTTATAGCACACGTCTTCCTGGAAAAGATTGTTCATTCAGGTGGTTTGGTTCATTTGCTTTCAGACTGGACCACCTGTCAGGTGTCTACAGATACTGAGCAGGGCCTTGGTCATTGGTTTCTGCTGGTCAAAGGGATTAGACTTGGAGAGCAAAATACATCTAATTTCACCTCTACTTTGAAGTTGTATTTGACCTCAAAATAGAGGTAATGACCTTATATCTCTACAGGACTGGATGGAAGTGAAAGGTTCAGTATCCTACCAGCCATGGGAGGTCAACCTCTTCCACCCTAGTCTGTCTTTCTCTCTCTGTGTCTCTATCTCTCTCTCTCTCTGTCTCCCGGTGAATGGTCTCCTTTGACAATCTGATCTGATTCATATAATATATTGGATGATGGTGATAATGACATTATATATTGACAAAGCAAACTGTATTCATTCACAAAGGCAAGTCTCTTCCCCTAGCCAATGCTGGTCTTTTTCCACCACCAACTGTGTCATTAGAGTGAATCCACCATCGGCGGGGAGAAAAGCTTGGTGCCAGCACCTCTCTGAGCCCGGCTGACAGAATCAGACTAATGATCGCATGTTATTGCGTAACTGTGACAATGCAAAAAACGAAGCAGGTCATGTCCTCATTGGGTTTTTAATTAAAAAGTGTGTGTGTGTGTTTGAGTGAGTGCTTGTGTCACACAACCTGATGTTCTGTCCTGTGATCTAGAAGCTGCTCATCGGGAAGACCTTTGTTTTGGGTTGTGAAACTGGGCTGAGGCATCATTAAACATTTAGCCTGCTCAACACAACTTGATGGGCTTATATAAGTGTGCTGGTTCCTCATGTTCACTCCCTGGGCAAGGCTGGCACCTAGAACTAAGGAAAGAAAGCTAAGCCTACTTCCCAGGACTTTCCAAATAGTTGGGTCCAATTCTCTTATGTTTAGTCATTGTGCAATATTACCATGTGTTTTGATTAGGGGTGAAACGGTTCGGTACGATTCGGTATAGTGGTGTCACAGTTCGCTACGGTTTCCATATATCAACAAAATAAATACCTGAGAAATATTTCATTTGTATTTAGATTTTCCATTTATTATAATGGTAAACATGGGTAGCTTGAATTCCCAGGAGCATATGGAAACAAAGGGACAACAACAAACAGCAGTGGCTGCCTTATAACATGAAATAAAATAGTCATTTATAACAGAACTTCAACCAGAGTGCATAGTCCAGCAGCATATATCAACATAAAGTCACATAGCAGTACCTTAAACTAAATAGGACCACTTGAGACTGGTTACTTAAAAAAGGAAAAAATAAAAACATTTATCAGATTTTCAAGTTTTTCTTTAAGAAGATTAGTCTAGCAACATGATCTGCAGTGAGCACAGATCGGCTTGCTGTGACAATGTCAGCCACTGTGGAGAATACCCTCTTGCTAGGGACAGAGGTCCCTGGCACAGCCAGGTAGCGCCTTGATCACATGGCAACATGAGGGTATATTAACTAACTCTTTGGTCTTCCACCATGTAAGTGGATCAGCATCCAGGGGAATTCAGTCCACTTCCCTGTATGAGGTCACCTCCTCTATGACCTTGACCTTTGACTTGGTTCCCTGCTCCTGGGCAGTGAACAACTTCCCAAAAAGCTCAGCCTTGGCAGACTTCTGTTCTGGAGGAGAACCCCTGTCGTCTGCCGTCTCTGGAGAGGGGTTGGCTCCTGTGGTGTCTGTGGCTTGACCCTGCAGAATTAAATTATATGAAAATGACTTTATCTCTGAAGTGGCTTTAAAAATATTGTTTGTTAGAAATATACAGTTGAAGTCGGAAGTTTACATACACTTAGGTTGGAGTCATCAAAACTAGTTTTTCAACCACAAATTTCTTGCTAACAAACTATAGTTTTGGCAAGTTGGTTAGGACATCTACTTTGTGCATGACACATTGTTTACAGACAGATTATTTCACTTATAATTCACTGTATCACAATTCCAGTGGGTCAGAATATTACATACACTAAGTTGATTGTGCAATTGAGTCAATTGGAGGTGTACCTGTGGATGTATTTCAAGCCCTATCTTCAAACTCAGTGCCTCTTTGCTTGACATCATGGGAAAATCAAAAGAAATCAGCCAAGACCTCAGAAAGAAAATTGTAGACCTCCACAAGTCTAGTTCATCCTTGGGAGCAATTTCCAAATGCCTGAAGGTACCACGTTCATCTGTACAAACAATAGTACGCAAGTATAAACACCATGGGACCATGCAGCCGTCATAATGCTCAGGAAGGAGACGCGTTCTGTCTCCTAGAGATGAGCATACTTTGGTGCGAAAAGTGCAAATCAATCCCAGAACAACAGCAAATGACCTTGTGAAGATGCTGGAGGAAACAGGTACAAAAGTATCTATATCCACAGTAAAGCGAGTCCTATATCGACATAACCTGAAAGGTCGCTCAGCAAGGAAGAAGCCACTGCTCCAAAACCGGCATAAAAAAGCCAGACTACGGTTTGAAACTGCACACATGGGGACACGATCGTACTTTTTGGAGAAATGTCCTCTGGTCTGATGAAACAAAAATAGAACTGTTTGGCCATTATGACCATCGTTATGTTTGGAGGAAAAAGGGGGAGGTTTGCAAGCCGAAGAACACCATCCCAACTGTGAAGCATGGGGGTGGCAGCATCATGTTGTGGGGGTGCTTTGCTGCCGGAGGGCCTGGTGCACTTCACAAAATAGATGGCATCATGAGGAAGGAAAATTATGTGGATATATTGAAGCAACATCTCAAGACATCAGTCAGGAAGTTAAAGCTTGGTCGCAAATGAGTCTTCCAAATGGACAATGACCCCAAGCAAAATGGCTTAAGAACAACAAAGTCAAGGTATTGGAGTGGCCATCACAAAGCCCCAACCTCAATCCTATGGAAAATTTGTGGGCAGAACCGAAAAGCGTGTGCAAGCAAGGAGGCCTACAAACCTGACTCAGTTACACCAGCTCTGTCGGGAGGAATGGGCCAAAATTCACCCAACTTATTGTGGGAAGCTTGTGGAAGGCTACCCGAAACGTTTGACCCAATTTAAACAATTTAAATGCAATTCTACCAAATACTAATTGAGTGTATGTAAACTTCTGACGCACTGGGAATGGGATGAAAGAAATAAAAGCTGAAATAAATTACTCTCTACTATTATTCTGACATTTCACATTCTTAAAATAAAGTGGTGATCCTAACTGACCTAAGACAGGGAATTCTTACTAGGATTAAATGTCAGGAATTGTGAAAAACTTTAAATGTATTTGGCTAAGATGTATGTAAACTTTCGACTTCAACTGTATATCAGACACTATTATGACAATTACAAGTATTACTTTATAATTGTTAAATCACTAATTAATAAAATAATAAATGTCACATTAACAAAATAAATACAATACCTATTGGTCCCAATCTCTGCTGTGAGTTCATTGTAGACACTCTGACGAGCAGCAGCATCCAGGTGCAGCAGGGACCAATAGGTTAAGCACTTGTGTAAGTAGTCTTTGACACCAGGGTCAGCATATCTAGGCTCCAGGTTAACTCTGATAGCAGTCTTGACATCCCTTACTGCGGGTTCATCTTCATCAGATGCCACCACTGATTTCAGGACCATTGTTTTCGTAGGCAGGACCATGGAAGCTGATGGAATGTTCTCAGTGCATATCAGTGTTGTGACTGTTTTAAGAGGTTTGCACACTTTGATAACCTCTGCTAGTCTTATGTCATTTTCAGACAAACTCACAATATCTTTGACATTCTTCCTCACAGCTTGATCAGTCAGTATAGAATACACTGCACCTTTCTGCTCAAGGTATCTCTCAACCATGGCATGGCTTGAATTCCATCTAGTAGGGACATCTTGGATTAGTTTGTGGTTTGGCAGCTCCAGCATCTCCTGTTATATCTTGAAAACCTGTGCAGCAGTTGTGCTTTTATGAAAGAAGGATACCACCTTCCTGATCTTTGCTAGGAGGCGAGAGATTGGATTCACTGACATTTACAATATTTCTAGCGTTGTCAGTGGTCACAGGAATCGTTACATTATCCAACTTCCACACTGCAACTACTTCCCTTAGCTCTTCCCCCAAGTTTACACTGGTGTGACTACTCTCAAGGGGACGGGTTTGAAGGACATGGCTTTTTATCTCCCACTCTGCCGTAATGAAATGAGCCGTTACAGTAAGGTAGCTCTCTGTAGCTCTAGACGTCCAACTGTCTGTTGTTAGAGCAACAGACCGCGTTTCTGACAACTCGCTCTCAAGTTGTTCTTTAGTTTTTTTGTATAAGGCAGGTATTAATGTCTGGGCAAAATGTGTACGGGAAGGAATAGTGAAGCGTGGCTCGACCACTTTAAACATGTTTCTGAACCCCGCATTCTCTACCACAGAGAAGGGTCTCATATCTGCCGCTATTGATTGTGCTATCGCTGTGTTGATTTCTTTAGCCCTACCGGAGTCAGCCGCATGTTGTTGCCTGAAGGCTGTGGGGAGGAGTGGTTGCCGATTGGTTGCCGTTTCATTTCTTCGCCTAGTCCCACCGTTTGGCACTTTGGGGTGATGTCGGCGCAAATGAGTAGTCATGTTACTTGTATTGCCACTCGAATAGGCTATCGGCAATGAACAGAGCCTACATGTTGTAGAAATTTTATCCACCACTCGTTGGCAATCCCCGTTATAGTTTACAGGGAAACCGAAATATTCCCAGACATTCATTAGCTAATTGCTGCGACAACGGTCTCTCAGCTCTGTTCCTTCATAAGCTAATTGCTGCTACGACGGTCTCTCACCTCTGTTCCTTCATAAGCTAATTGCTGCTACGACGGTCTCTCAGCTCTGTTCCTTCATAAGCTAATTGCTGCTACGACGATCTCTCAGCTCTGTTCCTTCATAAACTAATTGCTGCTACGACGATCTCTCAGCTCTGTTCCTTCATAAGCTAATTGCTGCTACGACGATCTCTCAGCTCTGTTCCTTCATAAGCTAATTGCTGCTACGACGATTCTCTGTTCTCGCTGGAGTGAAATAACTAATGGGCGGAGAGACTAAACATTTAAAAAAATATATTATTATTACTATGTGGATATTTTTCCCACATTAATTTATACGCCATTGGTTTACGCATTGATATTTATATATTTTTATGAAATGTTAATATTTTCCTAGCTATAATATATGATTAATGTATTGTTCGGTTCGCAGTGCATACCGCACCGTAGACCGAACGGTTCAATACGAATACACGTACCGTTTCACCCCTAGTTTTGATGCTTTCACCATAGAATCGGTAGATGCTCATTGCTCAAGTAGAACTATGACAACACTCTACGACTACTAATGACAACCCTTACGCTAGTATGTGTATGAGTCTCTAGTTCCCTTAGCAACAATCCACTACCCATGACATTGATGCTCTACTAATGATAGGTTGTACTCTACTCTGTTGTTGACACAGCTGTTGTTTGTTCAGAGGACAGAGATGGCTATCACGGGCAGGTCAAGACCCTTAGGTTCCCCTGCCACCGCCCTGTGTGTGTGTGTAGGGGCCACACCTGGGTTTGTTATTTAAATACCTTTTTTTCTGTGTATTTGAGTATTTCCAATACACAGCCCAAAACATGTACTTTTACTTCAGTGTTTGAATGGTTATTTGTAAAAAAAAAATTGGCCGAATTGTATTTGAAAGTATTTTCAT
Organism: Brachymystax lenok tsinlingensis; assembly: GCA_030435695.1. Taxonomy (NCBI): domain Eukaryota; kingdom Metazoa; phylum Chordata; class Actinopteri; order Salmoniformes; family Salmonidae; genus Brachymystax; species Brachymystax lenok. Next base: position 15,043,068 of record CM059812.1, read on the forward strand.
ATACCTAGGTTGGGAGTGTATTTGAGTCAGTGTATTTGAGTATTTTCAAATATTTTCCAAGTGTATACAAACACATTCCAATATTAAACTATTTAAAAAAAAGGTTATCTCAATAGTTATTTTTAAAATGGATTGAAAAATACCTGAAGGGGCACCTGGTTCCACACCCTGTACACTGGGCCCATGGCCACCAGGTATAGTGGGAATCACTACCTGCTGAGTGCTATGATGGAGAACATGTTAAAACAGACACACACAGGCGCGCACACTCCCCATAGCGCTGAGGCTCTGACATCGTTGACTCAGGGGTGTCCATGGGGTCTAGCTGCACTTGGTTTCCCATCAGAGTTCATGAAGTGCAGACCGAGAGCATGAGAAGAGAGGGGACACTCCTGACCCTAAGAACTTGGGAAGTGAAAAGATGTTTACACTTTGACAGCGTTCCTCTACAACTCCCCCTCCCTAGCACTGCTGTATGAGAGGTTACACACCCTGTACACTGGGCCCCTGGCCACCAGCTAAATGAGAGGTTGTGCTGTGAAATAAAGAATGGGATTATTTTGTCTGTTTTGTTTGCTTTGTATCCCTCCTTTTTGATGATGTAGGATATTTGTGTTTGAGTCAACGATGTGTATGTGAATGATGTAGGACATTGGTGTTTGAGTCAACGATGTGTATGTGAATGATGTAGTTACGATGACCTTGATGTGTAATGAGTGCATTCCAAGCCTCTTTTAAAAGATCCGAAGGCTAGATGATATTTTACAAGAGGCCCACCTTTTCACTTAATCTTTTCATTTCTAAACTGTTTTACCTGAGGTCTCTGTGTGAGTCCCAAATGCACCCTATGCACTTCTTTTGACCAGGACCTATAGGGGTCTGGTCAAAAATAGTGCACTATAACAGCGAATAGGGTGTCATTTGGGACTCAAATTCTGTCTATCTATGCAGACTAGGCCTCAAAAGCATGTATTGTATAGCAGAGTTGTGTTTTCAACCAAATAGATACGTCTGTCTGTGTCTAATTATTAAGAAGTCTGCTGTTTTTTAAAGTACTTTGCTCCAGACTCAGTAATGAGCTTTCTGGTTGATGACACTGTTCTGTCAGTAAGACAGAAGAGCTCTCAGAGAAGATGAACAACTCTGTCTGTTTTTTGTTTTCTCTAGGTGAGGAAACAGTGTTAACAATTTGACCTGGATGAGGAAATCATCTCCAGAGAGGTAAGATATGTTTATTTACATGCATAAATGTCACTCTTCCTCTGACTTATTGTGTAGCAGCACCAGTGGATTGTATCGTGATATTCATGTATCATATTCATTGTAGACTTGTTACGTGTTTTAATGAAAAGACATTGCAATTGTCTCAAGTGCTTCAAGTGCAGTAGGCTAAGCATTGTTCTGCATGGACAGCTTTCTTCACCGTGCCTTTCTTGAGGACACTGACGTTTTCAAAAATAAACGGACACTCTGGGTTGCCACTTGCTTATTTTGGAAACGCTGAACTAACAAATGATATGGCTTTGATTTGTCTGTTGGTGGTCACTCTGTGCCTGTCTGGCGAGACGTTTTACTGTGGTTACACACACACACACACACACACACACACACACACACACACACACACACACATTATATCTCACACACACACCACAAGATGTTTTACTGCTTTTGGAAGTTATCCTACATGGGAAATAGTGACTGGTTATGTCTCCCTAAAATGTTCAGTTTACAGTCTGTCTCTCTCTCCTCTTCCTCCCTTGTCCCTCTCCTCCCCCGTCAGTGGTTGAAGAGGGCCTGACCATGCCTCTCCTATGTCATCTGATTTGTTTAACATTTCTTCATCTCGTCATCATTTTTCGCCGGTTCGGTCTGGTCTAGACGTTTTCCTTGACGTACCGACCTGTTATGTGTTGTTTATGGTCCTAACAGCACCACCCCTCTTCAGAGGACGACTTTACTACTATTTGTGCTACATGACATGAGCCTCATAATCAGTTTCTGAACTGTGTATCGAGGTCATGACAATAAGCTTTAGCCAAGGAAGACAATGCCTAGGTTGGCCTGTCAACATTATCCAGGGAACAGGTTTGGCACATAATGAGACACGTCAGCAAGAAGTCAGCATTGTTTTCCCCTGGCCTGGGTCTGGCATGGGCCTGGGCCTATAGTGTCTGCCTGGGGCTTGGCAACCTGCCAGAGTAGGAACTGAATGAACAAAGATGCTCTAAAGCGACCAGACCGGGGGAGGAGGGGTGTTTTATGAGCTTTGTCAAGGTTGCTATCTGAGCTATCTCCGTTTTCACTATAGGTTTATCTTTGAATCAACCAGTCTTTAACCATTCTTTAACTAGGCAAGTCAATTGCTTTCATATGGAATGTGACTGCTTGCATGTAGAGCTTTCTCAATTTTAATTGTCCGTAGACCTAGTCTGTCTGCTTGGTGCGTCGTCCATATTTAGGATTTGCAGTTAAGTGAGGCTGCTAATCTCTCTGGCTAAGCTCCTTATACTGCATTTATACATTACACCACAATGGAAAGGGGATTTGAGTTTGACGCTTTAAGCTAGTTAATCATTTAATAGTGCTTTTTCTGTCTGTTATCTTGCCTCGATAGCAATATCTGAAGAGACAAAAGTCTGAAAATGACGAATTCGCCTCTTATTTGGGCTGGTCCTGTTTTCGTGTTAAAATACTTGTGTGATGATGCAAGTTAACAATGGTGTTGGAGTGAAATAGAGAATTGAGGCCAAATGTTTTTCCCTTTCCTCCTTTCTCTCTCTCTCTCTCCTCTACATCTCTCTCTCTCCTCTACATCTCTCTCTCTCTCCTCTACATCTCTCTCTCTCCTCTACATCTCTCTCTCTCTCTCCTCTACATCTCTCTCTTCCCTCTCACCTCTTTTTCTCTGTCTCCCCTTCTCCCCCCTCTCTCTATGCGTTTCCATGTGGTTAATTTATTCCATTCCTCCAAGGCAGTCTGATGTGACTAATGTCTAGGCCAGGGGTACACACACACACACACACACACACACACACACACACACACACACACACACACACACACACACACACACACACACACACACACACACAAAACCACAGAGGACCAGGCATTCCAAGGGGTTGTGAGGCCATTGGCCCCTGAAAGGAGGACAGGAGGATGAAAAAAAGGAGAGACAGAATAGAGAAGAAAAAGCTGCATGACTCGTAAACCTTTTACAGGACCGGATGGATGGATGGATGTGAAGGGTTCAGTATCCCACCAAGGTCCAGTTGTTCCTCTCTTTCTCTCCCTCTGTCATTCACCCTGGTAAGACGAGCTATGCTAGCTGTACTAGACCAGTGTGTAGGACAGTAAAGAGACCTTGCTAGCTCCCTGGCCCACCATTTGCACACACACACACACACATACATACATACATACATACATACATACATATCACTTGTTTGTTTTACTATCCTTTTAGGGACCAAGACATGTATTCCCATTTAAAGTCATATTTTCAAAGAATCTAAACTTAGCCTAAAATGGCATTTTTTTCTAGTGGGGACCAACACATTTCCACACTTGTCTGAACTTTCCTTGTTTTACTATCCTTGTGAGGACTTATTGTGCCCACAAAGATAGTAAAACCAAACACACACACAGAGCTCCCTAGGCTGCCATGTAAACCTCTCCTCCCCAGACCCACGTGAAACACTCAGCTGTAAGTCTAACGCGCTCCACACTGACTCCACACTCCACTTCCTGATCGGCAGGACTTCTCGCAGTAATGATGTCATGCACCTTGTTATTATGACATAACCGTTACTACCGCTCCATCTGGTCATGTTTAAAGACCGCTCAGTGGTTACCCATGTGATTCCCCGGAATTTAAAACAAATCACCAGTATATCAGTCTCTCACAATGTACAGTAAGATGTACAGAGAAATGTACAGTGAGATGTACAGTGAGATGTACAGTAAGATGTACAGTAAGATGTACAGAGAGATGTACAGAGAGATGTACAGTGAGCTGTACAGTGAAATGTACAGTAAGATGTACAGTAAGATGTACATACAGTAAGATGTACAGTGAGCTGTACAGTAAGATGTACAGTGAAACGTACAGTAAGATGTACAGTGAAATGTACAGTAAGATGTACAGTGAAATGTACAGTGAGATGTGCATACAGTAAGATGTACAGTAAGATGTACAGTAAGATGTACAGTGAAATGTACAGTAAGATGTACAGTAAGCTGTACAGTGAAATGTACAGTGAAATGTACAGTAAGATGTACAGTGAAATGTACAGTGAGATGTGCATACAGTAAGATGTACAGTAAGATGTACAGTAAGATGTACAGTGAAATGTACAGTAAGATGTACAGTAAGCTGTACAGTGAAATGTACAGTGAAATGTACAGTAAGATGTACAGTGAAATGTACAGTGAGATGTGCATACAGTAAGATGTACAGTGAAATGTACAGTGAGATGTGCATACAGTAAGATGTACAGTGAAATGTACAGTGAGATGTGCATACAGTAAGATGTACAGTGCCTTCAGAAAGTATTCAAACCTCTTAACGTATTCCATATCTTGTTATGTTACAGCCTGAATTAAAAAAGGATACACTTGTTTTTCTCACACATCTACACACAATACTCCATAATGACAAAGTGCAAATATGTTTTTGGAAATGTTTGCTAATTTATTGAGAATGAAATACAGAAATATATCTAATTTACGTAAGTATTCACACCCCGAGTCAATACTTTGTAGAATCATCTTTGGCAGCGATTACAGCTTTGACATTATGAGGTGTTTAGGCCAGTGACAAAAAAATCTCAATGGAATCAATTTTAAATTAAGTCAAAGGATGTGAATACTTTCTGTAGGCACTGTATGTGGTGTTGGTAGTGCTGCTGTAGCTTTCTGAAGGCACTGTATGTGGTGTTGGTAGTGCTGCTGTAGCTTTCTGTAGGCACTGTATGTGGTGTTGGTAGTGCTGCTGTAGCTTTCTGAAGGCACTGTATGTGGTGTTGGTAGTGCTGCTGTAGCTTTCTGTAGGCACTGTATGTGGTGTTGGTAGTGCTGCTGTAGCTTTCTGAAGGCACTGTATTTGGTGTTGGTAGTGCTGCTGTAGCTTTCTGAAGGCACTGTGTGTGGTGTTGGTAGTGCTGCTGTAGCTTTCTGTAGGCACTGTATGTGGTGTTGGTAGTGCTGCTGTAGCTTTCTGTAGGCACTGTGTGGTGTTGGTAGTGCTGCTGTAGCTTTCTGTAGGCACTGTATGTGGTGTTGGTAGTGCTGCTGTAGCTTTCTGAAGACACTGTATGTGGTGTTGGTAGTGCTGCTGTAGCTTTCTGTAGGCACTGTATGTGGTGTTGGTAGTGCTGCTGTAGCTTTCTGAAGGCACTGTGTGTGGTGTTGGTAGTGCTGCTGTAGCTTTCTGTAGGCACTGTGTGGTGTTGGTAGTGCTGCTGTAGCTTTCTGAAGGCACTGTGTGTGGTGTTGGTAGTGCTGCTGTAGCTTTCTGAAGGCACTGTGTGTGGTGTTGGTAGTGCTGCTGTAGCTTTCTGAAGGCACTGTGTGTGGTGTTGGTAGTGCTGCTGTAGCTTTCTGAAGGCACTGTATGTGGTGTTGGTAGTGCTGCTGTAGCTTTCTGTAGGCACTGTATGTGGTGTTGGTAGTGCTGCTGTAGCTTTCTGTAGGCACTGTATGTGGTGTTGGTAGTGCTGCTGTAGCTTTCTGTAGGCACTGTATGTGGTGTTGGTAGTGCTGCTGTAGCTTTCTGTAGGCACTGTATGTGGTGTTGGTAGTGCTGCTGTAGCTTTCTGTAGGCACTGTGTGGTGTTGGTAGTGCTGCTGTAGCTTTCTGAAGGCACTGTATGTGGTGTTGGTAGTGCTGCTGTAGCTTTCTGTAGGCACTGTATGTGGTGTTGGTAGTGCTGCTGTAGCTTTCTGTAGGCACTGTATGTGGTGTTGGTAGTGCTGCTGTAGCTTTCTGTAGGCACTGTATGTGGTGTTGGTAGTGCTGCTGTAGCTTTCTGTAGGCACTGTATGTGGTGTTGGTAGTGCTGCTGTAGCTTTCTGTAGGCACTGTGTGGTGTTGGTAGTGCTGCTGTAGCTTTCTGAAGGCACTGTATGTGGTGTTGGTAGTGCTGCTGTAGCTTTCTGTAGGCACTGTATGTGGTGTTGGTAGTGCTGCTGTAGCTTTCTGTAGGCACTGTATGTGGTGTTGGTAGTGCTGCTGTAGCTTGGCATCCTCTCCTCCTCCTCGGTTCTCTACTCTAATCATCTGGCTTTACCCAGGGTCTTATCTCTCTCTGTGGAGTGGAGCAAACTCTCTCTCTCTCCCTCTCTGGAGCAAACTAAAGGACGCATGCAGGCAACCTGGATCCTCTCTATCGCTGTTGATTCCTCTCTCTCTAAAGGACAGATGCAGTCTGGCTCTCTGCCCACACAACCTCTCTCCACTGATAGAACGTCTCCCTCACATGTGTCTTGGTTGGAGTTGAATTTAAGAGCCTGGTAAAAATCTGTACTTACAGGAGGTTTTCATTTGTAGAAACTTTAAAAAGCATGTGGAGGGAGATTATAGATGTGGCTTGGCCAAAGTGACTGTGTGTCTGTGTGTGAGTGAGACAGAGAGTTGTAGAAACCCAGTTGAAGTGTGGAAGTCCATATGGATCTTGAGGCTTAGCCGAATTGACGGCTTGAAATTGTGGTGATTTGAAAGGTATGTGAGCGATATCAGGTTTTTGAAAGTGAGTGTTCTCACTCCCACTATCTCTATCTGTAGTAGTGACCTAAGAGCCATAGAATGCTGAAATCACAGTAGAGTCTGTTTATCTGCTAAGCACTGGCCTGAGATCTGACAGGCTGGGCTACACACACACACACACACACACACACACACACGGGCTTGGGGGAAACGCCACTGGGCCGTGCCAAATTAATCAGTAGGGGTGTTTCCTTGACACATACCAGCTGTGCTGGTCTCCATGGGGACACACACTGACTCAACGCTATTGGACCAGACTCACCGGACCGTGGCTGTGGATTGGCTGCGTGTGGCTGTATTGTTTGTGTTGATTGGCAGTGTGTTTACAGCAGGGTATGATTTGTTTGTAGTTGGTTTCAATTAAGGAAGGTTTAAGGAAGTTTTTTGTTGCAGTGTGTTGATGATGTTGAAGTAGCCATGAAGTGGCTGTCAGTGACTTTTCAAGGTTATTTAGTACATCTATTGCGGGTGTGTGGGTGGGTGTGGGTGTGTGTGTCGTGTGCGTGCATCATTTTGGGAGGGAGATGGGTGCGGTCAGTGTGTGTGTTTTCAGTTTTGGTCCGCCAGCTCTGTTCTGTCTCCTATCATGCTTCTATCACACTGTATTCCCTCGGGCCCCTCTCTACAGCTGGCTGATGTGAGATCTCAGTCAGCCAGACTAGTGTTAGCAGTCAACCTTGAGTCACACACACGGACGCACACACACATGCAACAACGTATGCATACTCTGTCTCTGTCTCTCTCTTCACACACACACACACACACACACACACACACACACACACACACACACATCCCCTCCAGCTCTGGTTGGTAGTCTGTGTGTTCTTTGTAGCACCGAGCTGAGTGGCCACAAACGACAGCATTGTCCTCAGGGAGGACTGGGAAACTTGGAGCGCAAACACTCTCCTCAAGCAGTGTCAGGCCAGTCCACTGCTCCATTCAACTCAATGGGCTGTTTCAGCAATAACTCCTTAAGAAGAGAGAGAGAGATATGATTGGAGAAGAGGAGGAAAGAGATAAGAAGATGAGGAGAGAGAGTTGAAGAGGAGATCAAGTAGGAGGGAGTTGAATAAGATTGCTCCTGTAAGTTGTGGTAGAAAAATTACTTATTTACCTGGTTTATTTGATATTAATGGTTAACAGTTAATATTTAACTAATAGTAAGACATTTCTGTCCTGCTAGTGTCTGTATTTTCATGGGCTCCACTCTAGTTCCCTGCAGCTAATCTGGGCATATGGTCACCAGAGATGGCTTGAGCTGACAAATTAGTTAAAGACTGCATTACAGAGACAAGAATGTGTTTTACTAGAGATAACTTAGGAATAGAACAATCCCTCATTGTCTCAAAATCATCCTTGCATATGAGAAACTAAGCCATGGTGGGGTTAAGACAACAACCCACGTGCAGATTCTTTTACCTTTTATTTAACTAGGCAAGTCAGTTAAGAACAAATTCTTATTTTCAATGACAGCCTCCAGGGGAACAGTGGGTTAACTGCCTTGTTCAGGGGCAGAACGACACTTTTTTACCTTGTCAGCTCAGGGATTCGATCGGTTACTGGCCCAACACTCTAACCACTAGGCTACCTGCTGCCCCAAATAACGACAGGATGAACCCAGAGTGGCTTAGTCTGCATGAGGGGGGTTGAACCGACCATGTCTGAGCATTGTTAGTGTCAGCTATATATCGTACTCTGCATTTGTGTAAAGGTTAGGTTACCCCTTCCGACACTCAGTGCCTACGGACCAAATTCAGGGAGAAAAAGTGGTTAAAAAATAAGGTTGTGGTGATACCACCCTTAACACGCCTGTTCAGGGTCGGGCCTGGTTAGTACTGGGACGGGAGACCGTCTGGGAATACCAACTGCAGTAAGCAAAAAAACAAGAAAAAAAGACAAGACTGAAAGTTATGGGATAGTCTCATGTAAAGGCCTTAGTAATTGTATATGATATTTTTTTTTTAACAGTAATATATTGAACAATATACTGTGCCAAATACTCAAGTATGTCCCATCTGCAAACTGTACAATGGTTGGTTCAGAGGAAACGTTTTGTTATTAACTGACTAATTCCATTTGCTAACAGGTATCATAGCAATCTATGTACCAGCCACCGATAGGACCACAGAAAACAATCACACATCATTATTATTAGTAGCAAATCGTAACAACTAGATAAAAAATCTTCCATCATTGTGTTTTTACAGTTAATGTACTCAGATGTGCAAACTAAACAATTCCAAATGTCATGGAAAAATTCAAAAAAACACTATCTAATATCCTCAGCAAATCTGGCAATCTGTGTGGAAATATGTTGCAACAGCATGTTGTTGAAGTCAGAGAATGTGAGTATTTAACTAATGGAGTTTGGGAGTCTGATGGTCCATGTGCCTGGATCCTTCAGGGTTTGCATCCTAAACAGCACCCTATTCCCTACATAATGCCTATGAGCCCTGGTCAAAAGTAGTGCACTATATAGGGGATATGGTGCCATTTAGGATGCTGTGTCTCGAATGGAGGCTTTGCCGTTAATCCACACGGGCCATCTCAATGCAATCTCTCACTGCTGGATCATAACTGAGATGTTATTAGCTAGATGCTTTCAATGTGTTAGTGTTAAAATGAAGACTGTATTTTCTATTTCAGCAGCTTGATGTGTTAGTCCATGTTTTCTCTATGATGACGATGGCTAGAGACCTGTGTTTTTTTAATAATATATAGTGTTTATATTGTATTTTGCCTGCAGAGTGGACGATCATGTCAATGTTTTTTTATTGTACGTTGTTTAGGTGTAATGGAACCAAATATCGACCATAACGAATTCAATTGAATGATCTATTCTGGTATTCATAAATTGAATGATCTCTATTGGATAGATCCACATATTATGACCTCTCACACACACCACAGTTGATTTGACTTGATTTGAAGGCAGAGTCCTGTCACTATATTCACTGAGGATACTGTATAGGAGTGCTTTTTGAATCACCACAGACACATTCTCATTAGCAGTAAGATTCCATCCACCTCTGTCACACTGTATTACACTCAAGGAACGTGCCGACGGTCACAGAAGCCTCCGACACCCATAACTAGGGTCAGGGATAGCCCCTGGACATGACTGGACCTCTAATGTTAGACCAGACAGAAACAAAGACAGAAGCATGAATGACTAATTTAGCCTAATGCCTGAAGTCCTTTTTTTGTCATATTAAGTTCGCAGACCCTTTTCACATGACTGAGCCAAGCCGAGCTGTACTATGCTAGCCTGGTTACACATCCACCATTGTTTCATTAGCTGTGTTGGAAAGGATCATATGAAAATAAATGATCAGAGCCAGTGCAGGACAGTTCAGGTCAGCACAATAGTGTTTAAAGCTGGGCTCTTCAACCCTGTTCCTGGAGAGCTACCCTCCTGTAGGTTTCACTTACCTCAGCCTCTGGAGAGCTACCCTCCTGTAGGTTTTCACTAAGATGAATCAGGTTAGTTACAACGGGTTGGAGTGAAAACCTACAGGAGGGTAGCTCTCCAGGAACAAGGTTGAAGAGCCCTGGTTTGAAGCATATTATATTGACTTATGAGTATACTATAGACAACATTATATACTATAGGCTACATGATATTGACTATAGGCTACATGATATTGACTATAGGCTACGTGATATTGACTATAGGCTACGTGATATTGACCCTAGGCTACATGATATTGACTATAGGCTACGTGATATTGACTATAGGCTACGTGATATTGACCCTAGGCTACATGATATTGACAATAGGCTACGTGATATTGACTATAGGCTACATGATATTGACTATAGGCTACGTGATATTGACTATAGGCTACGTGATATTGACTATAGGCTACATGATATACTATAGGCTACGTGATATACTATAGGCTACATGATATTGACTATAGGCTACATGATATACTATAGACTACATAATATACTATAGGCTACATGATATACTATAGGCTACATGATATACTATAGGCTACATGATATTGACTATAGGCTACATGATATTGACTATAGACTACATGATATTGACTATAGACTACATTATATTGACTATAGGCTACATGATATTGACTATAGGCTACATGATATACTATAGGCTACGTGATATTGACTATAGGCTACGTGATATTGACCCTAGGCTACATGATATTGACAATAGGCTACATGATATTGACTATAGGCTACGTGATATTGACTATAGGCTACGTGATATTGACTATAGGCTACATGATATACTATAGGCTACGTGATATACTATAGGCTACGTGATATACTATAGGCTACATGATATTGATTATAGGCTACATGATATACTATAGACTACATGATATACTATAGACTACATGATATACTATAGGCTACATGATATACTATAGGCTACATGATATACTATAGGCTACATGATATTGACTATAGGCTACATGATATTGACTATAGACTACATGATATACTATAGGCTACATTATATTGACTATAGGCTACATGATATTGACTATAGGCTACATGATATACTATAGGCTACGTGATATTGACTATAGGCTACGTGATATTGACCCTAGGCTACATGATATTGACAATAGGCTACGTGATATTGACTATAGGCTACGTGATATTGACTATAGGCTACGTGATATTGACTATAGGCTACGTGATATTGACTATAGGCTACGTGATATTGACTATAGGCTACATGATATTGACTATAGACTACATGATATACCATAGACTACATGATATACTATAGGCTACATGATATTGACTATAGGCTACATGATATGCTATAGACTACATGATATACTATAGGCTACATGATATTGACTATAGACTACATGATATTGACTATAGACTACATGATATACTATAGACTACATGATATACTATAGGCTACATGATGATATACATTATATAAATACAGTATATGACATATTCTACTTGTAGTAGAACTAATGTAGTGTAGTAGGATTTCACGAGATTATTATACTGTACTGGATACTACTTCAAGATCCCCATAGTTAAGGCATGTCATTATTAATTTAGATGTTAGGGGTGTCCCTTACAAAAAAAAAATCTTGATCGACCTAGTGTCGTCTGTTCTTTCGACCAATCAATTGGTGGAAATTTTAAAAGGTGTATTGGCTCAGTCATGTGAAAAGGGTCTGCGAACTTAATATGACAAAAAAAGGACTTCAGGCATTAGGCTAAATTAGTCATTCGTGCTTCTCTCTTTGTTTCTGTCTGGTCTAACATTAGAGGTCCAGTCATGTCCAGGGTCTATCCCTGACACTACGCCGTGAAGGACTGAAATTCTGCAGCGCCCGCAAGGTCCCCCTGCTCAAGAAAGCACATATACATGCCCGTCTGAAGTTTGCCAATGAACATCTGAATGATTCAGAGGACATCTGGGTGAAAGTGTTGTGGTCAGATGAGACCAAAATGGAGCTCTTTGGCATCAACTCAACGTGCCGTGTTTGGAGGAGGAGGAATGCTGCCTATGACCCCAAGAACACCATGCCCACCGTCAAACATGGAGGTGGAAACATTATGCTTTGGGGGTGTTTTTCTGCTAAGGGGACAGGACAACTTCACCGCATCAAAGGGACTATGGACGGAGCCATGTACTGTCAAATCTTGGGTGAGAACCTCCTTCCCTCAGCCAGGGCATTGAAAATGGGTCGTGGATGGGTATTCCAGCATGACAATGACCCAAAACACATGGCCAAGGCAACAAAGGAGTGGCTCAAGAAGAAGTACATTAAGGTCCTGGAGTGGCCTAGCCAGTCTTCAGACCTTAATCCCATAGAAAATCTGTGGAGGGAGCTGAAGGTTCGAGTTGCCAAACGTCAGCCTCGAAACCTTAATGACTTGGAGAAGATCTGCAAAGAGGAGTGGGACAAAATCCCTCCTGAGATGTGTGCTAACCTGGTGGCCAACTGCAAGAAACGTCTGACCTCTGTGATTGCTAACAAGGGTTTTGCCACCAAGTACTAAGTCATGTTTTGCAGAGGGGTCAAATACGTATTTCCCTCATTAAAATGCAATTCCATTTATAACATTTTTCACATGCGTTTTTCTGGATTTTTTTGTTGTTATTCTGTCTCTCACTGTTCAAATAAACCTACCATTAAAATTATAGACTGATCATTTCTTTGTCAGTGGGCAAACGTACAAAATCAGCAGGGGATCAAATACTTTTTTTCCCTCACTGTAGGCCTATTTTATCACTTTCCACAGATCAGAGCATTACATTTTTTTCCCCATATACGCCGAGTGGTTATCCAAAAAGAGTTGGAAAGATTTTCCAAATAGGTTACGTTGAGGAACTATTGTCATTCCAAATGGATGTAAAAACAGACTTTGTTCACTTGCTGTTTGAGGTGAGGAAAATAATTATTTGAGAAGCTCCACAGTGGTGGTAATTTGAGACAATCAGAAATACTATCAGATCCCCAATTGGGCACATTCATAGGCATACAGCCAAGGCCTACTTCTATGTATAATCAGGTGCGTGTCCTTACTCATCATTGACAGAAGTGCTACATACAAAAGACAATGAATAAATTGACAACTCATAAATGGAATGAAATAAACCAAAACTTGTTCCTCACAAAGTATAGCCTAGGTTGTGCAAACAACGTGTCCACTCGGACAATGAGAACGGTAAAAGACTGTAATAATATATTGAATGCATTCACAGAAATTACCGTAACCAAACAAACATTGTAGATTACAAATTCTGTGAATAAACGGTAAATGTACTACTGGTGATACTCATGTGCCATCTCTGCAGCCTCCACAATGGATTAGTCTACTTTTACAGGCGTGAATCAGACAGGTGTCTCGTGTGCCATAAACGTGTATACACATATATATATATATATATATATATATATATATATATATATATATATATATATATATATATATATATATATATATATATATATATTTGCGACTGCTCGAGAAAAATCGTGTTCAACCAACAGCCTATTGACCAGTCGACTAAATGTGGTCAGCGCTAAGATGCTTCAACAATACTCTTCGGTTGTTGGAGTCACTTGCTCATCATTTATAAGCTATGCGAGCACGCTTCCTCACTGAAATGGCTTGGAGTCACTTGCTCATCATTTATAAACTATGCGAGCACGCTTCCTCACTGAAACAGCTTGGAGTCACTTGCTCATCATTTATAAGCTATGTGAGCACGCTTCCTCACTGAAACGGCTTGGAGTCACTTGCTCATCATTTATAAGCTATGCGAGCACGCTTCCTCACTGAAACGGCTTGGAGTCACTTTCTCATCATTTATAAGCTATGCGAGCACGCTTCCTCACTGAAACGGCTTGGAGTCACTTGCTCATCATTTATAAGCTATGCGAGCACGCTTCCTCACTGAAACGGCTTGGAGTCACTTGCTCATCATTTATAAGCTATGCGAGCACGCTTCCTCACTGAAACGGCTTGGAGTCACTTCCTCATCATTTATCAGCTATGCGAGCACGCTTCATCACTGAAACGGCTTGGAGTCACTTGCTCATCATTTGTAAGCTATGCGAGCACGCTTCCTCACTGCAACGGCTTGGAGTCACTTGTTCATCATTTATAAGCTATGCGAGCACGCTTCCTCACTGAAACGGGAAGCATCCAGAGAGTCATAGGCTCGCTCCACATCCCCCTCTTCATCTATATTTCTTCTATATGGTTGGATCTACACTCTTAGAAAAAATAATTCCAAAAGGGTTCTTCAGCTGTCCCCATAGGATAACCCTTTTTGGTTCCAGGTAAAACCCTTTTTGGGTCAATGTAGAACCGTTTTGGGTTCCATGTAGAACACTGTGGAAAGGGTTATACATGGAACCCAAAATGCTTCTACTTGGAACCAAACTGTTATTTATTTTTATTTTTATTATTTTTTTATTTTTTACTGTTAGGACATACAGTGGGGCAAAAAAAGTATTTAGTCAGCCACCAATTGTGCAAGTTCTCTCACTTAAAAAGATGAGAGAGGCCTGTAATTTTCATCATAGGTACACTTCAACTATGACAGACAAAATGAGGAAAAAGAATCCAGAAAATCACATTGTAGGATTTTTTATGAATTTATTTGCAAATTATGGTGGAAAATAAGTATTTGGTCACATACAAACAAGCAAGTCTTCTGGCTCTCACAGACCTGTAACTTCTTCTTTAAGAGGCTCCTCTGTCCTCCACTCGTTACCTGTATTAATGGCACCTGTTTGAACTTGTTATCAGTATAAAAGACACCTGTCCACAACCTCAAACAGTCACACTCCAAACTCCACTATGGCCAAGACCAAAGAGCTGTCAAAGGACACCAGAAACAAAATTGTAGACCTGCACCAGGTTGGGAAGACTGAATCTGCAATAGGTAAGCAGCTTGGTTTGAAGAAATCAACTGTGGGAGCAATTATTAGGAAATGGAAGACATACAAGACCACTGATAATCTTCCTCGATCTGGGGCTCCACGCAAGATCTCACCCGTGGGGTCAAAATGATCACAAGAACGGTGAGCAAAAATCCCAGAACCACACGGGGGACCTAGTGAATGACCTGCAGAGAGCTGGGACCAAAGTAACAAAGCCTACCATCAGTAACACACTACGCCGCCAGGGACTCAAATCCTGCAGTGCCAGACGTGTCCCCCTGCTTAAGCCAGTACATGTTCAGGCCCGTCTGAAGTTTGCTAGAGAGCATTTGGATGATCCAGGTGAGGATTGGGAGAATGTCATATGGTCAGATGAAACCAAAATAGAACTTTTTGGTAAAAACTCAACTTCGTGTTTGGAGGACAAAGAATGCTGAGTTGCATCCAAAGAACACCATACCTACTGTGAAGCATGGGGTGGAAACATCATGCTTTGGGGCTGTTTTTCTGCAAAGGGACCAGGACGACTAATCCGTGTAAAGGAAAGAATGAATGGGGCCATGTATCGTGAGATTTTGAGTGAAAACCTCCTTCCATCAGCAAGGGCATTGAAGATGAAACGTGGCTGGGTCTTTCAGCATGACAATGATCCCAAACACACCGCCCGGGCAACGAAGGAGTGGCTTCAGAAGAAGCATTTCAAGGTCCTGGAGTGGCCTAGCCAGTCTCCAGATCTCAACCCCATAGAAAATCTTTGGAGGGAGTTGAAAGTCCGTGTTGCCCAGCGACAGCCCCAAAACATCACTGCTCTAGAGGAGATCTGCATGGAGGAATGGGCCAAAATACCAGCAACAGTGTGTGAAAACCTTGTGAAGACTTACAGAAAACGTTTGACCTCTGTCATTGCCAACAAAGGGTATATAACAAAGTATTGAGATAAACTTCTGTTATTGACCAAATACTTATTTTCCACCATAATTTGCAAATAAATTAATAAAAAATCCTACAATGTGATTTTCTGGATTTCTTTTTCTCATTTCGTCTGTCATAGTTGAAGTGTACCTATGATGAAAATTACAGGCCTCTCTCATCTTTTTAAGTTGGAGAACTTGCACAATTGGTGGCTGACTAAATACTTTTTTGCCCCACTGTAGGCGTCCCAAAAAACACTTAGGCGACCCGCCCAACACTTTTTATATGCAGAAAAAACCCAGGACCTAGGGGTGAAGCGATACAGTACTGGACATGGATGGGAAATCTATACTGTTGTTCTGCATAGTGAAGAAGAAATGGCATTCTGTAGCTTTTAGTGCTGCTGTGTGTCATTCTGTTGAAACAGGGATCTGACGGAGGGAGTTCTGAACACAGTACTAGATGTCCATGGGAACTGTGTACAGTTGTGCGTTGTATAGTGTTGAATGAAATGGATATGATGTTAGATTTACTGTATGAATGGGTGGCGACTGACAATTCTGTTGCTACTAAAAGCAGTGCATTGTGTAAATGTCTGCACTGCTCAAACATTGAGGTTGAAACCCTTTTGTTTGTGTGTGTGTGTGTGTGTGTCTTATGTTCCAGACACACTATAATTCCTCATAGATGCTTATTACGTACAGTGCAACCAGCAGGACAGTCTAAACTAGAGAAGAAGAACTGGTTCTCTGTCCTCCTCCATGATGGTCATACATGAATCACTCCCTCAACATCCCTTTATACCGTCAGAAGGAAGTCACACCCCTTGACTTTTTCCACATTTTGTTGTGTTACAGCCTGAATATAAAATGGATTAAATTGAGATTGTTTTGTCACTGGCCTACACACAATACCCCATAATGTCAAAGTGGAATTATGTTTTTCTAAATTTGTTGAAATGTCTTGAATCAATAAGTATTCAACCCTTTTGTTATGGTAAACCTGAATAAGTTCAGGAGTAAATATTTGCTTAACGAGTCACATAATAAGTTGCATGGACTCACTCTCTGTGCAATAATAGTGTTTTATGACTACCTCATCTCTGTACCCCACAAATAAAATCATCTGTAAGGTCCCTCAGTTGAGCAGGGAATTTCAAACACCGATTCAACAACAAAGTCCAGGGGAGGTTTTCCAATGCCTCGCAAAGAAGGGCACCTAATGATGAATGGGTAAAAATGAAAAAAAGGTGACACTGAATATCATGGAGCATGGTGAAGTTATTAATGGAACTTTAGATGGTGTATCAAAACACCCAGTCACTGGGTACAGGCACTCAGTTGCCAGAGAGGAAGGAAACCGCTCAGGGATTTCACCATGACTTTAAAACAGTTACAGAGTTGAATGGCTGTGATAGGAGAAAACTGAGGATGGATCAACAACATTGTAGTTACTCCACAATATTAGAAAATAAAGAAGAGCCGCACACTCTAGGAGCTCAGATGCAAAAAATATTTTATGTCCAACGTTTCGACAGGCAAGCTGTCTTCCACAATACTAACCTAATTGACAGAGTGAAAAGAAGGAAGCCTGTACAGAAACAAATATTTCAAAACATGCATCCTGTTAGCAACAAGGCACTAAAGTAATACTGCAAGATATTTGGCAAAGCGTTGTTATGAATACAAAGTGTTGTTATGTTTTGGACAAATCCAATGCAACACATTACTGAGTACCACTCTCCATATTTTCAAGCATAGTGGTGGCTGCATCATGTTATGGGTATGCTTGTAATCGTTAAGGACTGTGGAGTTTATCAGGATAAAAAAGAAATGTAATGGAGCCAAGAACAGGCAAAACCCTAGAGGAAAACCTGGTTCAGTCTGCTTTCCACCAGGCAGTGGGAGATGAATTCAGCTTTCAGCAGGACAATAACCTAAAACACAAGGCCAACTCTACACTGGAGTTGCTTACCAAAAAGATTGTGAATGTTCCTGAATGTCGAAGTTACAGTTTTGACTTAAATCTACATGAAAAACCTGAAAATGGTTGTCTAGTAATGATCAGCAACCGATTTCACAGAGCTTGTAGAATTTTGAAAAGAATAATGGGCAAATGTTGCACAATCCAGGTGTGGAAAGCTCTTTCTGGGCAAGTCTCTCAGCTGTAGTCACTGCTAAAGATGCTTGTACAAATGATTGACTCATCGGTGTAAATACTTATGTAAATGAGATTTCTGTATTTCATTTTCAATAAATTCTTACATTTTGTGTGTATTGTGTGTAGATGGGTGAGAAAATTTATACATTGAAATACTTTTTGATTCAGGCTGTAACATAAAATGTGAAATAAGTCAAGCGGTATGAATACTTTCGGAAGGCACTGTAACCCAGAGAATGGAGAGAGGCCTGACCATCTCCTCCACTCAAATATGTACAAATGTTAGACCAAAACACCAAGCAAGGGGGTGTAGTGGGCGAGAAGCGACGCTAAGTTATTTTGGGCAGGTATGCGGTGTCTGGTTAAGGGGATGGCTGAGGCGAGGCCAACCGTTGGAATGTGGCTAAGTCTCGTTTTAAAGGAGAGCTTAGGGACAGACTGCACTAAGGAGACCTCAATACCGCTCCAGACTGGAACATTTAGCTATCTTGCTCTTATGGTTGTTGTCAAATACACAAATAGAGACGGTATCAGGCTAACATTTTCATTGCATTAGGTCTCCCTTTTCTAAAGCAACTTTCTGTAGTTCCCAGCACAAAGTTTTCATGAAAATGACCGGTTTGTTTTAGCCTATGGAAGATTGATTCTCTAGTCCTGGCATTGTTTGACAAACACTAAGCAACTCCGACCACAAGTTACAGGATGGAGGGAATCCCTATACCACTGATTGACAGTTGGCTTGGCGGGATGTGTGTGTGTGTGTGTGTGTATTGTGTTTTCCTTTCCTCCCTTAGCTTGAATAATTGATATGGAATTGATTTAAACTCATCTGATAAGTACTGCTTAGCTTGTTCAGCAGGATACTTGGCTTTGGACGGTTAGTGGAAAAGTGGACACTAGGAAAACTGGACACAACATTTATGTTTTACTTCCTATAATTATTGTCTGCTGTTTTTTTCTACCTCAGTCAGCACTGTACTAAAGCTTTCATCCCCCAAAAGCGACGGACGGAAGGATGGATGCTCTAAGCGATTGAAAACATTTGAGACCACAGAAGAGGAGAAGAAGATTGTTTCTTCACCGTGATTTACTGTATATCATGTTAAAACCACAGTCCTGAGACTGTTTCACCCCAACGTAAAACAACAACCTTATATTTTGGGTCAGGATGGGCTAAGACAGTTGTTGGCCTACTAAGCTCATGAGGCATGTATAAGTCATATTCTTTCAGGATATTCTATTTAAGAAAGAATCAATGAGTATATCATTAATTGAAATGACCATTGAGCAGGCCGAAAAATCCCAGATTGTCCCTTTTAACACACAAGCAGTATGCACTACAATCTTCCTCCCTCAATAGGCTACTTAGGCTACGGACGTATGGTATGGGATAACTAGCTGTCTCGATGCTATGTGGACATTGTATGAAGGTTTAAATGTCAAGTTTCCTTTTCAATTCCCTTTGAATGGCCTTCTGGGAAATCTACAGGAGGCTTCTGGGAACTGCAACGTGTGCGATCGGGCCTCATAAATACAAGTTAGCATGGAGACAGTAAGGATGCTGTCACTCTGATGTGTGTTGTTATTTGATGTAGGCCTTAAAGGGCCATTAAGCAGTTGCTACATCCGTTTTTTGAGGACTTAAAAATGTATGATAGTGACCTCCAAAAGTATTGGGGAAATTAATTGTTTTGTTGTTTTGGCTCTTTACTCCAGCACTTTTAATTTGAAGGTATTTTCATCCATATTGGGTAAACCGTCTAGAAATTACAGCACTTTTTGTACATTGTCCCCCCATTTTAGGGGACCAAAAGTATTGGACAAATTCACCTATGTGTATTAAAGTAGTAAAAAATGAAGTATTTGGTCCGATATTCATAACATGCAATGACTACATCAAGATTGTGACACGTTTGTTTTGGTTGTGTTTCAGATTATTTTGTGCTCAATAGAAATGAATGGTAAATAATGAATTGTGTCATTTTGGAGTCACTTTTATTGTAAATAAGAATGTTTCTAAACACTTCTACATTAATGTGAATGTTACCATGATTACAGATAATCCTGAATGAATTGGGAATAATGAATGAGAAAGTTAGGCATAATTATCATACCCCTTCCCCCCAAAAGGCGACCCACCTCTGTTATTGTAAAGGTAAGAGGTTGACATGTCTTGGGGGATTATCCGTAAACATGGTAGCATCCACATCAACATAGAAGTGTTTACAAACATACCATCAGAACCCAAAATATAAACTTGCTTTACTCAAAAGTTAGAAAACAAAGAAAATGTAAACAAACACTATATACAGTTGAAGTCGGAAGTTTACATACACCTTAGCCAAATACATTTAAACTCAGTTTTTCACAATTACTGACATTTAACCATAGTAAAACAATCCCTGTTTTAGGTCAGTTAGGATCACCACTTTATTTTAAGAATGTGAGAGAAGGATTTATTTCATCTTTTATTTCTTTCATCACATTCCCAGTGGGTCAGAAGTTCACATACACTCAATTAGTATTTGGTAGCATTGCCTTTACATTTTTTAACTTGGGTCAAATGTTTTGGGTAGCCTTACACAAGCTCCCCACAATAAGTTGGGTGAATTTTGGCCCATTCCTCCTGACAGAGCTGGTGTAACTGAGTCAGGTTTGTAGGCCTCCTTGCTCGCACACGCTTTTTCAGTACTGCCCATGTTCTATAGGATTGAGGTCAGAGCTTTGTGATGGCCACTCCAATACATTGACTTTGTTGTCCTTAAGCCATTTTGCCACAACTTTGGAAGTATTCTTGGGGTCATTGTCCATTTGGAAGACCCATTTGTGACCAAGCTTTAACTTCCTGACTGATATCTTGAGATGTTGCTTCAATATATCCACATAATTTTCCTTCCTCATGATGCCATCAAAGCACCCCCACAACATGATGCTGCCACCCCCATGCTTCACAGTTGGGATGGTGTTCTTCGGCTTGCAAGCCTCCCCCTTTTTCCTCCAAACATAACGATGGTCATTATGGCAAAACAGTTCTATTTGTGTTTCATCAGACCAGAGGACATTTATCCAAAAAGTACAATCTTTGTTCCCATGTGCAGTTGCAAACCGTAGTCTGGCTAATTAATGGTGGTTTTGGAGCAGTGGCTTCTTCCTTGCTGCACGGCCTTTCAGGTTATGTTGATATAGGACTCGTTTTACTGTGGATATAGATACTTTTGTACCTGTTTTCTCCAGCATCTTCACAAGGTCCTTTGCTGTTGTTCTGCGATTGATTTGCACTTTTCGCACCAAAGTACATTCGCATCTCCTTCCTGAGCGGTATGATGGCTGCGTGGTCCCATGGTGTTTATACTTGCGTACTATTGTTTGCGCAGATGAACGTGGTACCTTCAGGCATTTGGAAATTGCTCCCAAGGATGAACCAGACTTGTGGATGTCAACAATTTCTTTTCTGAGGTCTTGGCTGATTCTTTTGGCTGATTTCCCCTATGATGTCAAGCAAAGAGGCACTGAGTTTGAAGGTAGGCCTTGAAATACATCCACAGGTACACCTCCAATTGACTCAAATTATGTCAATTAGCCTATCAGAAGCTTCTAGAGCCATGACATAATTTTCTGGAATTTTCCAAGCTGTTTAAAGGCACAGTCAACTTAGTGTATGTAAACTTCTGACCCACTGGAATTGTGATATAGTGAATTATAAGTGAAATAACCTGTCTGTAAACTATTGTTGGAAAAATTGTCATGCACAAAGTAGATGTCCTAACCGACTTGCCAAAACTATAGTTTGTTAACAAGAAATGTGTGGAGTGGTTGAAAAACGATTTTTAATGACTCCAAACTAAGTGTATGTAAACTTACGACTTCAACTGTAGCCTCAAAACATGGTTACAACTATGATGTTGATAGCATGGATTGTCAGTCCTTGCATCCATAGCTCTGCCTATGAATTTGAGAGGGGTTACCTTTCTCCAGCCTCATCCCCTCAGCTTTTTACAGAAATGGGGGCTGGGAATTTGCTTTGTTATTGTTTCTGCTGCTGATTGCCGCTTTAAGGGCTTATCAGAGTCCAAAACGTGTACACGGCCACACAGCAGTGTTCTAGAATATTGAATGGTTGGTTTTCATACTTTTTGAATTCTCAGCTCTGCTCAATCAATTTCTCCAGCTGTCAGCACATTCAAATGAATAGAGGACGCGTACGCGGAGACGCGTTGGTTGGGAATTTTGGGGAGGTGTACGTTTGGGCTGTGCGTCTCCCCGCGGATGGTGGTCTCAGAGCCGCATAGCTATGTCACAATGGGACACCGGACTGTCTCGGTTCTGCATCTGTGGACTCTGAATTACGCTTTAGTGCGTTTGTTGAAGTACTCTTCTGATCAGTAGGCCTAGATAAGTACAGTGCGTTTGTTGAAGTACTCTTCTGATCAGTAGGCCTAGATAATGAGTTTAGTGGTACCGCGTCATGATAGGAATACGTTTTGAAAGTAGTATGATAGTTTATCCCATAGATTGTCCTGTTGAACTTTGTGTCACTGCTTGCGCAGTGTGAAGGCAGCTAGTCCGCCATTCTCATGATAATGTCATGTCGTTCCCGTTGCCTCCTTTTTGTCCCGCCGCGGTTAACAAATTGACCTGACTACAGCTGTTTGACAACACTAAAGAGATATGAACTAACCACAACTCACTCATCATTTCACTCGGCATCAAGCCACTTCGACATCAGGAGTGATTTTTGGGCTAGTGCCTTGTAATTATGTAGACAAGCTCAATTTGTCTGTGGACTCTTCTCTGTTCTACTCTCTTAATTTCTTCTCTTCTCTTTCTCTATCCTTCTCTCCTCTCCTCCTCTATCCTCTTCACTGGCGTACTGTCCCTCAACAATTGTACAGGCAATTAACATTGGCTAAAAGCATGTCTTGGCTTCTGTTCAAAATGACGAAGCGTTGACTATATCTAAACACGTTCATCCTCGAGGGAGAACTGTTTGCAAGCTAATTCCTGAGGGTCCATGGCTTACTCATGCTTGGTCTGCAAGTGTCCCAAATGGCACCCTGTTCCTTATAGAGTGCACTACTTTTGACCAGAGCCCATAGCACTTTACAGGGAATTGGGTGCCGTTTCAGAGCAAGAAAACTACTTCAACTGCTTTAGTGTTTTGGGTCCTTCACTGGAATGTTCTTTTGTCAGGGAAAGATTCCTTCACTCTTGAGAATGCTACTTGAACCTCAGTCAAGGAAAGTAGTGAATGTTTATAAGGGGAGGGACGGGGGTTTCAGTGAGGGTTAGAGGGATGGGGTAAGGGAGGGGTCCTCGATTGTCCGCGCTGTTGAAAGCAGTTGTGTGTCTTTTGTGCTCGGCCACTGCTTCATTGTTCAAACCTGCCAATCCAGAGGGAGCGATGAATACGGGAGGGAGGGAGGGAGGGAGGGAGGGAGGGAAAGAGAGCGAGTCCAACAAGTGAAAGGGGAGCAAACTTTTTTAAAGTGAAGAAATAATGTCCTCTCCCTTTCTAGCACAAGAATAAGACTATAAGAAGACATTTGAAAAAGGGGAGAGAGAACTCTGTGTGCTCTTGCCTTGAGAGAATTAAAATCAATCAGTGTCTCTCCCCTCTCCCCCTCTCCCCCCTTCATTCAAAAGCCTTCCTTCTCCCTGCAAGCTGCCCTCGTAGCTCTGAAGAGATAGCCTAAGTTGTGTTCTATCGTTTTCCCCCTCAGCAGGGAATAAGAAAAGGATAGAGCCTGGTAAGAAAATTAAAAAAAGAGGAAACTGGAGAACGAACGAGTGCAGCCAGTCATTGCAGCAACAGTTCCTCTCTTCTGCGCACTGCACACTCACTGTCACAATGGGAGAGGCGTGAGTTGGGGAGAGAGAGGGAGAGAAAGCTGCGGAAGGAGGAGAGTAATAGTGGACTGCAGGGGGATCCTGACTCATTCACTCTGAAGCGAAGGAAGGAAAGGATTTGCTGCTAATCTTTCCATCGGCTGTCTGTCTCAGGTCAGTAGTACTGTACTATACTTATACATTCTGTGTGTGTGTGTCTGTCTCAAGTCAGTAGTACTGTACTATACTTATACATTCTGTGTGTGTCTGTCTCAGGTCAGTAGTACAGTACTATACTTATACATTCTGTGTGTGTCTGTCTCAGGTCAGTAGTACAGTACTATACTTATACATTCTGTGTGTGTGTCTCAGGTCAGTAGTACAGTACTATACTTATACATTCTGTGTGTGTCTGTCTCAGGTCAGTAGTACAGTACTATACTTATACATTCTGTGTGTCTGTCTCAGGTCAGTAGTACTGTACTATACTTATACATTCTGTGTGTGTGTGTGTGTGTGTGTGTGTGTGTGTGTCTGTCTCAGGTCAGTAGTACAGTACTATACTTATACATTCTGTGTGTGTGTGTGTGTCTCAGATCAGTAGTACAGTACTATACTTATACATTCTGTGTGTGTGTGTCTCAGGTCAGTAGTACAGTACTATACTTATAT
Source organism: Brachymystax lenok tsinlingensis (assembly GCA_030435695.1). NCBI lineage: Eukaryota > Metazoa > Chordata > Actinopteri > Salmoniformes > Salmonidae > Brachymystax > Brachymystax lenok. Next base: position 15,067,821 of record CM059812.1, read on the forward strand.
ATTCTCTGTGTGTCTGTCTCAGGTCAGTTCTACAGTACTATACTTATACATTCTGTGTGTGTGTGTGTGTGTGTGTGTGTGTGTGTCTGTCTCAGGTCAGCAGTACAGTACAATACTTATACATTCTGTGTGTGTGTGTGTGTGTGTGTGTCTCAGGTCAGTAGTACAGTACTATACTTATACATTCTGTGTGTGTGTGTGTGTGTCTGTCTGTCTCAGGTCAGTAGTACAGTACCATACTTATACGTTCTGTGTGTGTATTCCTCTCTGGTTGATGTGTGTGTGTTCTCAGTCAGACAGGCGATAACAACAGCTACACCACTAGTGTGTGCCAACAGGAGTGTTCACAGCTCACTGCAGATAGCTTAGGGTCGTCACTAGTTACCACAGCCACAAATAATGATATCTAAACCCCGCCTATTTCTACAATTTATTTTAATTTTAAATCTAACAATAACCCTAACCTTAACCACACTGCTAACATTATGCCTAACCTTAACCTTAAATTAATCAAAAAGCTCATTTTGTTTTCATACATTTTTCCAAGAATACAGTTGCTAAGCCAGATAGTGTAGGGATGGTTGCTAAGCCAGATAGTGTAGGGATGGTTGCTAAGCCAGATAGTGTAGGGATGGTTGCTAAGCCAGATAGTGTAGGGATGGTTGCTAAGCCAGATAGTGTAGGGATGGTTGCTAAGCCAGATAGTGTAGGGATGGTTGCTAAGCCAGATAGTGTAGGGATGGTTGCTAAGCCAGATAGTGTAGGGATGGTTGGAAAGCTTCGATCTGTGCAGTTCAATGAATCAGATCAGAGAGGGTTTCCTAGAAACAGTTTTAAAATCTGAAATCAGTCAATGGTGTGTAGGTGCCTATAAGCTGATGTAGACATTCTTCTGTGGCATTGAGCATGACTGGCTTTTGTCTGTTGTTGGGATGTTGTCAGAAGTATAAGAAGCTAATATATAGGGAGATTATAGGAAAGCTTTGTATTCCCCACTAAAGAGCAAATACCTTCACAAACACAGTGAAGAATAAACCTGGGAATGGGGTTGATGGGTCTGTGTACAACAGAGGTGCCGCCCATCCTCAAGTGTCAACATGCTGTGTGGGTGTGGCCTTGCGGGTAGCTTAGGAGTGTGTGTAAACATCTATGCCAGATTGTTAACACCACACATCTATCTGACCTGCATGGCAGAGTTATGCACTAAAGTTGTATAGGTTTAAAAGGTCAAAGTACAAACAGTCTGTCCCAATACACTCACTTCGATCCCTTCCTAATACACATACACACACCGCTATTGGACTCTGTGTGTGTGAGCTTTACAGCACTCCAGCCGACGATTGGCATTGTGCATGGTGATCTTAGGCTTGTGTGCGGCTGCTCGGCCATGGAAACCCCAAAAAACAGTTATTGTGCTGACGTTGCTTCCAGAGGCTGTTTGGAACTTGGTAGTGAGTGTTGCAACCGAGGACAGACAATTTTTACGTGCTTCAGCACTCTGCGGTCCCGTTCTGTGAGCTTGTGTGGCCTATCACTTCGCGGCTGAGCCGTCGTTGCTCCTAGACGTTTCCACTTCACAATAACAGCACTTACAGTTGACCGGGGCAGCTCTAGCAGGGCATACATTTGATGCAGTGACTTGTTGGAAAGGTGGCATCCTATGACGGTGCCACGTTGAAAGTCACTGAGCGCTTCAGTAAGGCCAATCTACTCCCAGTGTTTGTCTATGGAGATTGCATGGCGGTGTGCTCAATTTTATACACCTATCAGTGACTGACAGGTGTGGCTGAAATAGCCAAATCCACTAATTTGAAGAGGTGTCAACATATATTTTTGTATTATTTGGGGTTATGATGGGAAGTTATTTCAACTGATTCCAGAGGCATGGTCACTTGTTTAGGTGCTAGTAATGAGGTAGATAACTGGAGAGTTGCTCTGTTGATTTATTCATGTCATTCTATCCTTATTAAGAGGAGAGGTGGCACTCAGTGTCCGAGAAGAGACAACATTGTGAGGCATATATAGATTTTGTTCAAGGTCCAAGAGGACAGAAATAGTTTGATTGTCAGTGCGACTGTGATCTTTTGACAAGCCTATCAAGTCGGAGACCTCATAACAGACAGGCTGTCAAGAGGAATCAGGTGTTCTTGTCAATTACCTCCATGTCTCGTCTGAAATGACTGAGTTTGATTGGTTTGTTTCTCACCTGCATGACAGTCCTCAGGGCAGGGCAAAACGCAAGGCACTGTAACTAAGCCTATTTTATCCACTAGCAGAGGTAAGCAGTCACCAAACACCATCTCTCGATACATTGCTTCCATCTATGCCAGTACAGTACAGGCAGTGACTCTGTCCTTGACAAAGGCAGGTCTGAATAGATACTTCACATTTTAGTTACAGTACAGGCTCTTATCAATAGCTAATAATGGGCATTTTGGGGATTTAGAGATCACAGTAGTGTTGTAAAGCAGGTTTTTGCCGACCCGGTGAAAGATCTGTGTTTGGAGTCATGAGAGGTAAAGTGAGTCAAGAGGACACCCCAGACTCTGTTTACAGTTGGTGTGATTGTGAGGTGTTACATGTCCCTCGGTCATCAGCTCAATGCCAATGCTGCTATGTATGCGAAGAGTCCCCTTAATAACCCAACCAGGACGGCAGAGAGAAGTTACACTATGTAAGGATTCTGATATACAGCTAGTGGATATGAAGCGTGTGTTGGATCTGAACCATAGCTCTGTGAGGAAAAGCAATGCTGACCAAATGACCTTGGCTTGACCAGAACAGTCTACAAAAGGGTTGGACAGAGTTCATTCTGGGACTTCCACCTGTGAGGCGGGGTGCGGTCGGTTGATTTGTGGTGGGTGCAGTCGGTTGACTTGCGGTTGAGGTCACTCAGGAGTAGCCGGGGGTCAGAGGGAAAATTAACCTTGGTTTCCGCCCCTGCCAGGAGACTGTAACAAAAACAGCCAGTCCAGTCCAGACCAGCTAGGCACACCCACTCCTGTGTGTAAATTTAACTGACATCTCACTGAGAGGAGAGAGAGCAACACCCCTGTTGACTGCATCAGAACCAGACCTGGGTCCAACCAGTATATACTCTATACTTTCAAATACTTAGAAATTTGCTTTAGCCTGACCTGGAGTGCCAAATGGGTGGGTTTTCAAATCAAATCAAATCAAATGTTATTTGTCACATGCGCCGAATACAACAGGTGTAGACCTTACTGTGAAATGCTGACTTACAATCCCTTAACCAACAATGCAGTTCAAGAAAGCGTTAATAGAATATTTACTAAATAAACTAAAGTAAAAATTAAAAAAAAAGGAACAAGGGTTCAAGTGCGCCAGGCAAGCTCAATCAAAACCCTGCCAAAGTATTTGAAAGCTAACAAATACCATTTAAACCCAGATCAGTGAAGTGCTTTCTGCCAAAGAGAAGCTGTTCCTCCTCTTCCCATCTCAAGTTTCTGACATGGGAACAGTCCGAGGTTCCCAGAAACATCTGTAAAAAGGGAACTACCTGTGAGTGAATCAGTCTACGACGTCAACAGAGGAGTATGTCTGACATCAATGGAGGGGGAAATAGAGGATTAGTTTACCAGTCTCAATGGGGACATCGGCTAGTTAATGTATGCGCGCACGCACGCACGCACACACACACACCAGGGATATCAGACTTGCCATTTACTGGCATCAAAACAAACATCACCATAGCCACTCACAGCTTTATCATCAAGAATCCAATGAATTCATAATATGTTCCTATACCCACATAACTTTCCACTGTATTCATAATATGTTCCTATACCCACATAACTTTCCAGTGAACAAATATATAAGTTGGAATGTGATCCATATCAGGTGTTCTCAACTCCTCATATGGTTCACGTTCCAACTTGCACCTCGTATTAGTTCACTGGAATTCAGTTGAGAACACCTGAATCCCGGGCCAAAAACATGTCACCTGTCTCAGCTCACTCTTTAGCCTCTCTGGGTGGATGGAGGGTCCTGGCTGGGTGGATGGAGGGTCCTGGCTGGGTGGATGGAGGATCCTGGCTGGGTGGATGGAGGGTCCTGGCTGGGTGGATGGAGGGTCCTGGCTGGGTGGATGGAGGGTCCTGGCTGGGCGGATGGAGGGTCCTGGCTGGGTGGATGGAGGGTCCTGGCTGGGCGGATGGAGGGTCCTGGCTGCGTGGATGGAGGGTCCTGGCTGGGTGGCTGGAGGGTCCTGGCTGCGTGGCTGTAGGGTCCTGGCTGGGTGGATGGAGGGTCCTGGCTGGGTGGATGGAGGGTCCTGGCTGGGTGGATGGAGGGTCCTGGCTGCCCAAATACATGTGGGTTAGTTTAGTGTAGAACTGCTAAATACTCCATCATATACTCAATTGAAAATGTGCATAAAAAAGTTGGCGCTTTGGCCGTCCGGATCTTGACGTAACTTCGCCCTCCCTTTTTCTCCAAATGCTTCCCCAAAACAAACCGTTTACACTATTGAGTTGATAGCTTTACATACAAAGAAGCACACACACTGTATATTGTGGTGTCTGGTTAGTTTTTTCTCGACAGCAAAATGAAGTACAGCTGACATGGACAGCTGATAGCCGTGCTGTTGAGTGACATAATCACAGACCAGCCAGCCAGCTGATTTAACACACACACACATATGACGGTCCTGTTGCATATACCTGGGTGATTTATAACATTAGGGTGGAAGAGTATCACCCTTCTCTGGACCTATAAGCCACCCCTTTCCCTCACTCAATCCCTGTCACACACACACATCCACACACACACCCACTCCCCTACTCCCTAAAGTAGAAACATAGGGACAGGAAGTTGAAGGGACATTCAGAGCCACCAGGGAGAGATACTAGCAGAACAATACTTCACTATCAAAGAACACAATGTTCCCTTCTCTCTGACTCCCTGAGTCTTTGCATGGGGGTTGATGGAGTCAGTGAGTCTTTTGTAGTGATTTACAATTTAAAACATTAAACTACTAAACTTCACGCCCCCACAGTGGGTTGCAAGAAGTCGCACATTCTATAAATTTGCCGATGACACAACAGTGGTAGGCCTGATCACCGACAACGACGAGACAGCCTATAGGGAGGAGGTCAGAGACCTGGAGATGATTGTGGACTACAGGAAAAAGAGGACTGAGCACACCCCCATTCTCATCGACGGGGCTGCAGTGGAGCAGGTTGAGAGCTTCAAGTTCCTTGGTGTCCACATCACCAACAAACTAACATGGTCCAAGCACACCAAGACAGTCGTGAAGAGGGCACGACAAAACCTATTCCCCCTTTAGGAGACTGAAAAGATTTGGCATGGGTCCTCAGATCCTAAAAAGGTTCTACAGCTGCACCATCGAGAGCATCCTTACTGGTTGCATCACTGCCTGGTATGCCAACTGCTCGTCCTCCGACCGCAAGGCACTACAGAGGGTAGTGCGAACGGCTCAGTACATCACTGGGGCCAAGCTTCCTGCCATCCACGACCTCTATACCAGGCGGTGTCAGTGGAAGGCCCTAAAAATTGTCAAAGACTCCAGCCACCCTAGTCATAGGTTGTTCTCTCTGCTACCACACGGCAAGCGGTACTGGAGCACCAAGTCTAGGTCCAAGAGGCTTCTAAACAGCTTCTACCCACAAGCCATAAGACTCCCGAACATCTAGTCAAATGGCTACCCGGACTATTTGCAGTGCCCCCTCAACCCCTCTTTACACTACTGCTACTCTCTGTTGTCATCTATGCATAGTCACTTTAAAAACTCTACCTACATGTACATACTACCTCAACTAACCGGTGCCCTCGCACATTGAATCTGTACCGGTACCCCCCTGTATATAGTCTCGCTATTGTCATTTTACTGCTGCTCTTTAATTACTTGTTACTTTTATCTCTTATTTTTATCCATATTTTTTTTAAACTGCTTTGTTGGTTAGGGGCTCGTAAGTAAGCATTTCACTGTAAGGTCTAAACCTGTTGTATTGTATACAATTTGATTTGATTTTATGCATCCTATGACCTATGGTAGTTGGCCATCCTGAGAGAGACAATAGTATCTTTTAACAGTATCACATCCTTGACTCATGGGCACACTTTGTGGGGAATTTGAGTTAGATACAACTGAAAATTCAGGGAGAGGACATCTAAATTGACTGCAACTGCAAATCTCTCAGCTTGAGGCGATAATGTAACTATTCACTTCAAGCACAATATTCAAAACTCATGCCCCAAAACCATGAGAAACTGCCAAGAATGACAAAAATGAAGCCCAAACAACCTGCTGCACGGTCCTTTTTTATTGCTTGTCAAGGGACCAGCTTAAACAAATATTTGCAAAACATTCGGAGTAATTTCAGGGTTTGAAAGGATTGCATTAGAGATGCCGTCACTGTGGCAGCGAACGCCATGGAAACAGGATACGTATGACTGATTTACGATTGGCCTAGAGACAGAGCAGGCGGCCAATCCGCATTTTTCTGAATCCAAATAACACCACGTAATCTAGCCAAACAAGACTTTGAGCTAAAACTATAAATTCTACTACAAGCTTCTCAACAGTGGCCACTTTTCAACACTTTATCAGATGAATCATGTCTGAGCTGAACTTGTATTAGAGTTGGGCCATACGGACAACAATCCAAATAGATTACAATTTAATAAAGTAAATTGCCTAAATTGATGCAATAACAATAAAATAACCATCAATTGTCCCATTAACAATCACCTATATTAGCAAACGTATTACATTTCAAACTTCACATTCTAGTGTAGGCTACTTATCCTAATGAAGGTTATTATCAAAATGCTTGGGATAAGTGATGGGTATGAGCGAAATGTTCCATTTAGTGCTCCAGCCTGTAGACTTGGCCACGTCTGGATGGATGTGCTGTTCTGCTGTGACGGAGACACAGTGGTTGTGGGAAGGAGACTAGGTGGCCTCGTTGTTGATGAGCACCTACCCACTTTAGTTACAGTACATCAACAAGCCTGGAAGAACACGGGAGGTGGTGTGTGTGTGTGTGTGTGTGTGTGAGGTTGTGGAGTGGGTGGGCAGTGATGGGAGAGGATACAGGAAGAAGGATAAGGATATTACTTTACTCTGGTCCTGGCCTTGTGAGTTCCTGGATAACAATGGATATTCAATTTCAACATCTGTACACACACACACACTGGGGACCTCTGGGAATCCAGAACCCAGACCCTTCATTTTTTTGGAGCCAGAAAATGATGACCTCACCAGGGCTTGGAGTGATGTTGTGGTTTATATTGACTCTACCTCTCAGAGCTGGTGAACATATGCTGGGGATTACAAGGCCTGCTCATTTCCTCCTCTCTTTCTCTCTTTCTCTCTCTCTCTGCCTCTTTCTGCCTCTCACTACCTTTCTCTCTCTGTATCGCTTGTCTTCTCTCTCTTTCTCCCCCTCTTGCTACCTATCTGCTGCTCCCCTCGTTCTCGCTCTCTCTTTCACTCTTTTTCTCTTTCTCTCTCTTTTTCTCTTTCTCTCTCTCTTTCTCTTCGAGACTATTAACTAAAACCTGAAACTCATCTGTGATGTGTGAAGTCATACTGGGGTTTCTTCCCTTTATAAGTGGTTATGTGTGTTGAGCTGAGTGAGAAACCATATCAAGGGTCCCACGCCTCATATCATGGGAATCGCATCAGGGCGGAACTACACAGATCTCAATGCTGGAACTTTAATATTTGAATGTGGTTAAAATGGTAGAGAGTTCAGTCGTTTGGATCATGGAATGGGTAGGGAATTCGAAGAGGGATCAAGAATTTGATATCAACTACTAGGGAATTTTCTGTTGCTGTCGCCAACTCAACTCAACTCAAACCTTCAACCCATAACTTATGATGGGGCTGCACATCTGCTGAGACTGCTGGAGAGATTGTCTCCCTGGGCTTGAGATGGTCCTGTTTTATCAGATCTTTATTTGGAGTGTTTGGAGTGCTCCTGTTTTCATATCAGATCTTTGAGGAAATGAAGATGAGGTATGTGGAAGGAAGAATGCAAGTGGCGTGAGAGATAGAAGGATGTGAGAGATGGAAAAATATGGAGGGGGACCTGAGGTGATAATAACAATGTCCGGACAGAGGGATACAGACTGATATAGAAGATCTATTACATTGAGACAAAGATGGAGAGATGGAAGGATGGGAAGAGAAAGAGAGAGGGATCCAGAGTGATATTAAACACTGATGTCACTCAGGAAGCTATTGTGCAGATGAAGAAGGAGACATTGAAGATAGGAAGAGAGGCATATTGGATTGTAGGGCTGGGAATTGCCAGGGACTTCACGATACAGTATCAAATCCAATCCAATTTATTTGTCACATACACATGGTTAGCAGATGTTAATGCGAGTGTAGCGAAATGCTTGTGCTTCTAGTTCCGACCATGCAGTAGTATCTAACAAGTAATCTAACAATTGCACAACAACTACCTTATACACACAAGAGTAAAGGAATGAATACGAGTATGTACATATAAATATATGGATGAGCGATGGCTGACCGGCATAGGCAAGATGCAGTAGATGGTATGGAGTACAGTATATACACATATATATATATATATATGAGATGAGTAATGTAGGATATGTAAACGTTATATAAATGGCATTGTTTAAAGTGGCTATTTCATCCAATTATAATTATAATTATTAAAGTGGCTAGAGATTTGGGTCGATGGACGAACGGCATAGGCAAGATTCAGTAGATGGTTTAGAGTACAGTGTATACATTTGATATGAGTATGTCGGATACGTAAACATTATATACAAAATTGTTTAAAGTGGCTAGTGATACATTGTTACATCCAATTCCTATGTTTAAAGTGGCTAGAGATTTGAGTCAGTATGTTGGCAGCAGCCACTCAATGTTAGTGATGGCTGTTTAACAGTCTGATGGCCTTGAGGTAGAAGCTGTTTTTCAGTCTCTCGGTCCCAGCTTTGATGCACCTGTACTGACCTCGCCTTCTGGATGATAGCGGGGTTGAACAGGCATTGGCTCGGGTGGTTGTTGTCCTTGATTATCTTTTTGGCCTTCCTGTGACATCGGGTGGTGTAGGTGTCCTGAAGGGCAGGTAGTTTACCCCTGGTGATGCGTTGTGCAGTCCTCACTACCCTCTGGAGAGCCTTACGGTTGTGGGCGGAGCAGTTTCCGTACCAGGCGGTGATACAGCCCGACAGGATGCTCTCGATTGTGCATCTGTAGAAGTTTGTGAGTGATTTTGGTGACAAGCCGAATTTCTTCAGCCTCCTGAGGTTGAAGAGGCGCTGTTGCGCCTTCTTCACCACGCTGTCTGTGTGGGTGGACCAATTCAGTTTGTCCGTGATGTGTACGCCGAGGAACTTAAAACTTTCCACCTTCTCCACTACTGTCCCTCTATGTGGATAGGGGTGCTCCCTCTCCTGTTTCCTGAAGTCCACGATCATCTCCTTTGTTTTGTTGACATTGAGTGAGAGGTTATTTTCCTGACACCACACTCCGAGGGCCCTCACCTCCTCCCTGTAGGCCGTCTCATCGTTGTTGGTAATCAAGCCTACCACTGTAGTGTCGTCAGCAAACTTGATGATTGAGTTGGATGCGTGCTTGGCCACGCAGTCATGGGTAAACAGGGAGTACAGGAGAGGGCTGAGAACGCACCCGTGTTGAGGATCAGCGGGGTGGAGATGTTGTTTCCTACCCTCACCACCTGGGGCCGGCCCGTCAGAAAGTCCAGGACCCAGTTGCACAGGGCGGGGTCGAGACCTAGGGTCTCGAGCTTAATGACGAGTTTGGAGGGAACTATGGTGTTAAATGCTGAGCTGTAGTCGATGAACAGCATTCTTACATAAGTATTCCTCTGGTCCAGATGGGTTAGGGCAGTATGCAGTGTGATTGTGATTGCGTCCTCTGTGGACCTACTGGGACGGTAAGCAAATTGGAGTGGGTCCAGGGTGTCTGGCAGGTTGTTTACTTCCGGCGCCGACAGAGATGGCAGCCTCGCTTCACGTTCTCAGGAAACCATGCAGTATTTTGTTTTTTTATGTATTACTTCTTACATTGTTACGAAAATATTAAGTTTTATTACATACAACCGGGAGGAACTATTGGATATAAGAGCAACGTCAACTTACCAACATTACGACCAGGAATACGACTTTCCCAAAGAGGATTCTCCTTTCGTTAACCCAAACACAACAACAGACTGGATAGCACGTGGCTACTCAAAACAACGGCGGCGCCGGAGAAGAGGGAAACGCGCCGGTCTTTTGGTCAAGCTACGTCGACGGGCACATCGTGCACCTCTCCCGAGTATTTTAATCGCCAATGTACAGTCTCTTGACAACAAAGTAGACGAAATCCGATCGAGGTTGCCTTTCAGAGAGACATTCGAGACTGCAACGTTCTTTGCTTCACGGAAACATGGCTCACTCAGGACACGTTATCAGAGTCGGTACAGCCACCTGGTTTCTCCACGCATCGCTACCGACAGAAACAAACATCTCTCTGGTAAGAAGAAGGGCGGGTGTGTGTCTTATGATTAACGAGGCGTGGTGTGATCATAACAACATACAGGAACTCAAGTCCTTTGTTCACCTGACATAGAATTCCTTACAATCAAATGCAGACCGCATTATCTACCAAGAGAATTCCTTCGATTATAATCACAGCCGTGTACATCCCCCTCAAGCTGATACATCGACGGCACTGAAAGAAATTCATCGGACTCTATGTAAACTGGAAACCACATATCCTGAGGCTGCATTTATTGTGGCTGGGGATTTTAATAAGGCTAATTTAAGAACAAGGCTCCGAAATTTTACCAGCATATCGAATGTGCCACCCGGCTGGTAAAATCCTGGACCACTGTTATTCCAACTTCCGTGATGCATACAAGGCTATTCTCCGCCTCCTTTCGGCAAGTCTGACCATGACTCCATTTTGTTGCTCCCAGCCTACAAACAGAAACTAAAACAGGAAACGCCCGTTCTCAGGTCTGTTCAACGCTGGTCCGACCAATCTGATTCCATGCTGCAAGATTGCTTCGAGCACGTGGACTGGGATATGTTCCGGATAGCATCTGACAACAACATTGATGTATACGCTGATTCGGTGAGCGAGTTTATTAGCAAATGCATTGGTGATGTTGTACCCATAGCAAATATCAAAACCTTCCCCAACCAGAAACCATGGATTGATGGCAGCATTCGCAAAACTGAAAGCGCGAACCACTGCTTTTAACCAGGTAAAGGCTACCGGAAACATGACTGAATACAAACAGTGCAGCTACTCCCTCCGCAAGGCAATCAAACAAGCTAAGCGTCAATATAGAGACAAAGTAGAGTCACAATTCAATGGCTCAGACACAAGAGGAATGTGGCAGGGTCTACAGTCAATCACGGACTACAAAAAGAAAACCAGCCCGTCGCGGACCATGACGCCCTGCTCCCAGACAAACTAAACAACTTCTTTGCTCGCTTTGAGGACAATACAGTGCCACCGACACGGCCCGCTACCAAAACCTGCGGGCTCACCTTCACCGCAGCCAATGTGAGAAAAACATTTAAATGTGTTAACCCTCGCAAGGCTGCCGCCCAGATGGCATCCTGGCCGTGTCCTCAGAGCATGCGCAGACCAGCTGGCTGGTGTGTTTACGGACATATTCAATCAGTCCCTATCCCAGTCTGCTGTTCCCACATGCTTCAAGAGGGCCACCATTGTTCCTGTTCCCAAGAAAGCTAAGGTGACTGAGCTAAATGACTATCGCCCCGTAGCACTCACTTCCGTCATCATGAAGTGCTTTGAGAGATTAGTCAAGGATCATATCACCTCCATCCTGCCAGACACCCTGGACCCACTCCAATTTGCTTACCGTCCCAATAGGTCCACAGACGACTAATCGCAATCACACTGCATACTGCCCTAACCCATCTGGACAAGAGGAATACTTATGTAAGAATGCTGTTCATCGACTACAGCTCAGCATTTAACACCATAGTTCCCTCCAAGCTCGTCATTAAGCTCGAGACCCTGGGTCTCGACTCCAGCCCTGTGCAACTGGGTCCTGGACTTCCTGACGGGCCGGTCCCAGGTGGTGAGGGTAGGAAACAACATCTCCACCCCGCTGATCCTCAACACTGGGGCCCCACAAGGGTGCGTTCTCAGCCCTCTCCTGTACTCCCTGTTTACCCATGACTGCGTGGCCAAGCACGCATCCAACTCAATCATCAAGTTTGCTGACGACACTACAGTGGTAGGCTTGATTACCAACAACGACGAGACGGCCTACAGAGAGGAGGTGAGGGCCCTCGGAGTGTGGTGTCAGGAAAATAACCTCTCACTCAATGTCAACAAAACAAAGGAGATGATCGTGGACTTCAGGAAACAGGAGAGGGAGCACCCCCCTATCCACATCGAGGGGACAGTAGTGGAGAAGGTGGAAAGTTTTAAGTTCCTCGGCGCATACATCACGGACAAACTGAATTGGTCCACCCACACAGACAGCGTGGTAAAGAAGGCGCAACAGCGCCTCTTCAACCTCAGGAGGCTGAAGAAATTTGGCTTGTCACCAAAATCACTCACAAACTTTTACAGATGCACAATCGAGAGCATCCTGTCGGGCTGTATCACCGCCTGGTACGGCAACTGCTCCGCCCACAACCGTAAGGCTCTCCAGAGGGTAGTGAGGACTGCACAACGCATCACCGGGTTAAACTACCTGCCCTCCAGGACACCTACACCACCCGATGTCACAGAAAGGCCAAAAAGATCATCAAGGACAACAACCACCCGAGCCACTGCCTGTTCACCCCGCTATCATCCAGAAGGCGAGGTCAGTACAGGTGCATCAAAGCTGGGACCGAGAGACTGAAAACAGCTTCTACCTCAAGGCCATCAGACTGTTAAACAGCCATCACTAACATTGAGTGGCTGCTGCCAACATACTGACTTAAATCTCTAGCCACTTTATACATAGGAATTGGATGTAACAAATGTATCACTAGCCACTTTAAACAATTTTGTATATAATGTTTACGTATCCGACATACTCATATCAAATGTATACACTGTACTCTAAACCATCTACTGTATCTTGCCTATGCCGTTCGGTCATCGACCCAAATCTCTAGCCACTTTAATAATTATAATTGGATGAAATAATGTATCACTAGCCACTTTAAACAATGCCATTTATATAATGTTTACATATCCTACATTACTCATCTCATATATATGTGTATATACTGTACTCCATACCATCTACTGCATCTTGCCTATGCCGGTCAGCCATCGCTCATCCATATATTTATATGTACATACTCGTATTCATTCCTTTACTCTTGTGTGTATAAGGTAGTTGTTGTGAATTTGTTAGATTACTTGTTAGATACTACTGCATGGTCGGAACTAGAAGCACAAGCATTTCGCTACACTCGCATTAACATCTGCTAACCATGTGTATGTGACAAATAAAATTTGATTTGATTTGATTTGAGGATGGAGGTGATATGATCCTTGACTAATCTCTCAAAGCACTTCATGATGACGGAAGTGAGTGCTACGGGGCGATAGTCATTTAGCTCAGTTACCTTAGCTTTCTTGGGAACAGGAACAATGGTGGCCCTCTTGAAGCATGTGGGAACAGCAGACTGGGATAGGGACTGATTGAATATGTCCGTAAACACACCAGCCAGCTGGTCTGCGCATGCTCTGAGGACACGGCCAGGGATGCCATCTGGGCCGGCAGCCTTGCGAGGGTTAACACATTTAAATGTTTTTCTCACATTGGCTGCGGTGAAGGAGAGCCCGCAGGTTTTGGTAGCAGGCCGTGTCGGTGGCACTGTATTGTCCTCAAAGCGAGCAAAGAAGTTGTTTAGTTTGTCTGGGAGCAGGACGTCATGGTCCGCAACCGGGCTGGTTTTCTTTTTGTAGTCCGTGATTGACTGTAGACCCTGCCACATTCCTCTTGTGTCTGAGCCGCTGAATTGTGACTCTACTTTGTCTCTATATTGACGCTTAGCTTGTTTGATTGCCTTGCTAAATAGCTACACTGTTTGTATTCAGTCATGTTTCCGGTAGCCTTGCCCTGGTTAAAAGCAGTGGTTCGCGCTTTCAGTTTTGCGCGAATGCTGCCATCAATCCACGGTTTCTGGTTGGGGAAGGTTTTAATATTTGCTATGGGTACAACATCACCAATGCACTTGCTAATAAACTCGCCACCGAATCAGCATATACATCAATGTTGTTGTCAGATGCTATCCGAACATATCCCAGTCCACGTGCTCAAGCAATCTTGCAGCATGGAATCAGATTGGTCGGACCAGCGTTGAACAGACCTGAGAACGGGCGTTTCCTGTTTTAGTTTCTGTTTGTAGGCTGGGAGCAACAAAATAGAGTCATGGTCAGACTTGCCGAAAGGAGGGCGGAGAATAGCCTTGTATGCATCACGGAAGTTGGAATAACAATGATCCAGGATTTTACCAGCCCGGGTGGCACATTCGATATGCTGGTAAAATTTCTGGAGCCTTGTTTTCAAATTAGCCTTATTAAAATCCCCAGCCACAATAAATGCAGCCTCAGGATATGTGGTTTCCAATTTACCTAGAGTGAAATGAATTTCTTTCAGTGCCGTCGATGTGTCAGCTTGAGGGGGGATGTACACGGCTGTGATTATAATCGAGGAGAATTCTCTTGGTAGATAATGCGGTCTGAATTTGATTGTAAGGAATTCTATGTCAGGTGAACAAAAGGACTTGAGTTCCTGTATGTTGTTATGATCACACCATGTCTCGTTAATCATAAGACACACACCCCCACCCTTCTTCTTACCAGTTAGATGTTTGTTTCTGTCGGCACGATGCGTGGAGAAACCAGGTGGCTGTACCGACTCAGATAACGTGTCCTGAGTGAGCCATGTTTCCGTGAAGCAAAGAACGTTGCAGTCTCGGATGTCTCTCTGAAAGGCAACCCTTGATCTGATTTCGTCTACTTTGTTGTCCAGAGACTGTACATTGGCGATTAAAATACTCGGGAGAGGTGCACGATGCGCCAGTCGACGTAGCTTGACCAAAAGACCGGCGCGTTTCCCTCTTCTCCGGCGCCGCCGTTGTTTTGAGTCGCCGGGTGCTATCCAGTCTATTGTCCTATTTGGGGTAACAAACAGAGAATCCTCTTTGGGAAAGTCGTATTCCTGGTCGTAATGTTGGTAAGTTGACGTTGCTCTTATATCTAATAGTTCCTCCCGGTTGTATGTAATAAAACTTAATATTTCCCGGGGTAACAATGTAAGAAGTAATACATAAAAAAACAAAATACTGCATGGTTTCCTGAGAACGTGAAGCGAGGCTGCCATCTCTGTCGGCGCACACAGGTGCCGATACGATATTTATTGCGAATCTCACGATTCTATATGTATTGCGATTCGATACTGTGATTTTATTGCGATTTGATGTTCCAAGCATATTGCTCACTATATGTCTGCTGCATGAGAAAACACACAAATAATATTGCGATATTGTCGAAACGACATGATACGATATACCATCAGAAATAATATCCCGACATGTACACTACCGTTCAAAAGTTTGGGGTCACTTAGAAATGAGTGAGGGCTGTTGATAATGGGCCTCTGTACGTACGCCTATGTAGATATTCCATAAAACAAATATGCAGTTTTCAGCTACAATAGTCATGTACAACATTAACAATGTCTACACAGTATTTCTGACCAATTTGATGTTATTTTAATGGACAAAAAAAATCTAATTTCAAAAACAAGGACATTTCTAAGTGACCCCAGACTTTTGAACGGTAGTGTAACTGTATTGATTGTCCCCCATCACTAATTGGGTTGATGTTAAACTATTGGATGAAGTCTATTCCACTGATGCCTTATGACTTTCCTGCCCAACAGCCATAGGGAGGGAGGGGAGAAAGTCCTTTTCATTCAGACATTTGGATTAAGGCTGTTGTGGATTATAAACACTTTAAGTCTTTCCATAACGCACACACACACACACACACAATATCCCAATGCCCAGGGCAGTGATTGGGGACATTGCCCTGTGTAGGGTGCTGTCTTTCGGATGGGACGTTAAACGGGTGTCCTGTCTCTCTGAGGTCATTAAAAGATCCCATGGCACTTATCGTAAGAGTAGGGGTGTTAACCCCGGTGTCCTGGCTAAATTCCCAAGCTGTCCCTCATACCATCACAGTCACCTAATCATCCCCAGCTTACAATTGGCTCATTCATCCCCCTCCTCTCCACTGTAACTATTCCCCAGGTCGTTGCTGTAAATGAGAATGTGTTCTCAGTCAACTTACCTGGTAAAATAAAGGTAAAAAAATTAATAAAAAATACACACACCGATAAGTTAGCAACCGAGCAACCGTCTGTTCTTGTCCACATGTTGAACTAAAAAATAAACTCCTGACTAGAAGTAGTCGATGGGTGGCAGCAAGCCAAACCACATCCAGAGTCTCAGTTGGGTTGTTGGCTTTAGCCGATACATCCATCTTCTGCTGGGGCTGGGGGACTTCAGGGGGAGTGGTGTAGGATCCACACCATAAGGTCTGGCTCTTGTTCTGGGCCACAGCTCCCAAGAAACCTGCCTCCTGGGTTCCAGGAGCGCCACAGCAGATGGGGGTTTGGAGAGGGAGTTTGTGGGTGGGTGGATGGGTCTGGGTATCAGTTTCCATTGTCAAAAGCTGGAGACGAGTCCCATAGTGCTAGTGAGGGACCGAAAGGAAAGGAGGATAGAGGGAGAGGGGGTGGGAGGCAGGGAGGGAAGAGAGAGAGAGACGGGGCGTGTAGGGAGGGGTGGAAGAGAGAGATGCTTGGTGGGAGCGAGGGAGGGAGGGAGGGAGAGGAAGAGAGAGAGGGGCTTGGTATGTGCCGTTGGCCCGTGGTTGTTTTTCCTCCGTATTGTCACTTCCTCTGCAGCTTGAGTTGGAGCGCTCCGAACAGTCCGAAGGCTGCGAACGGGAACAAACAACATTTATTCAGCGAGCCTGATGGGTGTTCCCTCTCCTCTCTGTTGTCCCCTCTCTTCTGTAGCATCTGAGAGGGTTGTAGTCTACACATTTATCAGGAGAACCTGAGGGTTCCTCTCTCTCCTCTCTGCACTGCAGGCATCTCTGAAGAGTCCGACGATACCCCCGGACAGGGCCAAACAGGCAGGATATAACCCCACCCACTCTGCCGAAGCACAGCCCCCACACCACTAGAGGGATATCTTCAACCACCAACTTACCATCCTGAGACAAGGCCGAGTATAGCCCACAAGATCTCCGCCACGGCACAACCCAAGGGGGCCAACCCGAACAGGAAGATCACGTCTGTGACTCATCCACCATACAGATGTTTGTCTAAGTTCATACGGTTATATTGGGTTATATTGGGTTATCACACTAAGGTCTATTGGTTATTACATCTCTGTGTCCCCGTCTTGTCTGGCGCTAATGACTGTCTCCAAGTGGTGTGTGTGACAGCAGTCACTCAAGCGATTCATTGCTCCCCATCAACCTTCAACAGAGCCCTTAAAAAATACAATCTTCTCTCAGGTCATGCCTATATCATGATGTACATGTGTGTCTCACTTAGTTATGAGTCATCCCTAAGGGATGCTGTCTGGCCTGTCAGCAAAGCTCTCAAGCCCTTATAGTCCCTAATCTCCACTGCCTGTCATCTCCCGACTAGAGCACTAACCCATAGCCCTCTAAAGACTGGAGCACTAACCCATAGCCCTCTAAAGACTGGAGCACTAACCCATAGCCCTCTAAAGACTGGAGCACTAACCCATAGCCCTCTAAAGACTGGAGCACTAACCCATAGCCCTCTAAAGACTGGAGCACTAACCCATAGCCCTCTAAAGACTGGAGCACTAACCCATAGCCCTCTAAAGACCACCGAGAGAGAGAGAGAGATCTTAAAGGGCCCGCTCATCTTCTTTTACTCCTTCGTCTGGTCACTGTGTTGACCTAGCAGCACGGTGATTGTTCGTGTTGACTTAGAACTAAGCACTTCTGATACCAGTTATTCATCAAACCTGGATGAAAAGACAATCTGTTCCCTGTTTGTCAGTGAAACAACAAGGCTGTTGTCTGTCTGTCCCACTTAACTCCTCAGCTAGCCCCAACTCTGGGAACACAAGGGAATCATCCGCTAGGCTAGGTGCTGCTGCTGAGCTTGAAGAGCGCCTTTCATTCAGGCCCTTTGACTGTCTTTTGAAGCTTTTGAAACTTTCCATTCAAGCTTCATTATCGCCTAGAATGAGTTGGCGGCGGCGTCAATCGGAAGTCCTGCTTCCGAGCTTTTTCCAACTTTTGGCAGGTACAGAGGGTTTATGGAAGTCATTAACATTCCAGAGGGCGAACACATCAACACACACACCAGGAAGATGTGGACACTTTATTTTTCCACGTGCGTGGGCGGGACCATGCCCGAATGTTGCACTGTCTGTCCTTCACTGAGAGGAGGGGAGGGGGCAGCAGACACCCCTGTCCTGAAAACAATACAAAGGAAGGGGCATACAAATGAATGCTGTGGGGTGAGGGATAGGGGAAGTGGATTAGAGATGGATGGATTGACACAGAGGACTGGAGGCCAGAGAGGGAGCGATGAAGAGGGGGAGAGAGGGAGGGGTGGAAGGAGACATGGGTGAGGGGGGAGATGGTGTGTAAGTGACATGGCATATGGACCAGAAGATCAACTTTCAGTCCTCATTAGTTCCACTGTCCAGATTGTTGAATGCTTGTGTTGCACTGCGCTAGATGTAACAATATCTTCTTGAGGGGAGAAATCTTCTGCTTTTTCACCAACCAAAGCTGATCCCCTTTCTCTGCAAAAACAGTATCTGACCAGCCATAAAGAGACCTCAACTTCAGTATCTGATTTTCACCTCCTGGAAATGTGTTGTATCCAATACATTGCCATGGTCTACCACACACACACACACACACACACACACACAGCCCATAAATCCACGTTCAGGTCCCCAAAATGTGGAAATATCCCATTCCTCCTCCAGCTCTCTGTCCCAATAATCCCTCCTGTGGAGTTGGTGGGCGTAGTGATCTGTAAACCAGAGAGGAGGGTCGTGGCTCGAACATAAAATAAATGTCTTGAATCACCACGGAGACCTGATACAGTGAAGTACAGTAGTACTGAGTGGCTGCTGCTCTCTAGAATGATAGGCCTTGGGAGGAACTGCTGCTTTCTAGAATGATAGGCCTTGGGAGGGAGGAACTGCTGCTTTCTAGAATGATAGGCCTTGGGAGGGAGGAACTGCTGCTCTCTAGAATGATAGGCCTTGGGAGGGAGGAACCGCTGCTCTCTAGAATGATAGGCCTTGGGAGGAACTGCTGCTCTCTAGAATGATAGGCCTTGGGAGGGAGGAACCGCTGCTCTCTAGAATGATAGGCCTTGGGAGGAACTGCTGCTCTCTAGAATGATAGGCCTTGGGAGGGAGGAACTGCTGCTCTCTAGAATGATAGGCCTTGGGAGGGGGGAACTGCTGCTCTCTAGAATGATAGGCCTTGGGAGGGAGGAACCGCTGCTCTCTAGAATGATAGGCCTTGGGAGGAACTGCTGCTCTCCAGAATGATAGGCCTTGGGAGGGAGGAACTGCTGCTCTCTAGAATGATAGGCCTTGGGAGGGAGGAACTGCTGCTCTCTAGAATGATAGGCTTTGGGAGGGAGGAACTGCTGCTCTCTAGAATGATAGGCCTTGGAAGGGTGATGGCTTTGTTATGGAAGGTTTGGGAATCTCTTCCTTTTAGGTGGTTGTAGAATTTAACGACTCTGTTCTGGAATTTGATAACTAGCGGGTATCGCCTAATTCTGCTCTGCATGCATTATTTGGTGTTTTACGTTGTACACTGAGGATATTTTTGCAGAATTATGCATGCAAAGTCTCAATATGGTGTTTGTCCCATTTTGTGAATACTTGGTTGGTGAGCTGACCCCAGACCTCACAACCATAAAGGGCAATGGCTTCTAGAACTGATTCAAGTCTTTTTATTGCTCACTTTATCCCTCTCTCTCTTTCTCTCTGAGTTGCCCGCTGCCTCGCCTTCAAAGAATCTCTACACCCAGAGAGGGATGACTGCCACACACACTCACACACACACACACACACACACACACACACTGTCTGAGGTGACGCTGGTCTGAAAGGTTCTACTGAAACCATATGGCTGGGCCCAGGGCTCTGTTTCTTCTCTCCACTGGACTCCTGTGGCTCTTTTTACATTTCTTTCCCTTTCTCTGTTTTATCAGATATCCACTAATAACCGGATAACTAGATCCTATGGACAGAGGGAGAGATGGATGGAGGGTGTTGTCAGTTGAAGAGAGGGTGGGAGAGGGAGAGATGGATGGAGGGTGTTGTCAGTTGAAGAGAGGGTGGGAGAGAGAGAGATGGATGGAGGGTGTTGTCAGTTGAAGAGAGGGTGGGAGAGGGAGAGATGGATGGAGGGTGTTGTCAGTTGAAGAGAGGGTGGGAGAGGGAGAGATGGATGGAGGGTGTTGTCAGTTGAAGAGAGGGTGGGAGAGGGAGAGATGGATGGAGGGTGTTGTCAGTTGAAGAGAGGGTGGGAGAGAGAGAGATGGATGGAGGGTGTTGTCAGTTGAAGAGAGGGTGGGAGAAAGAGAGATGGATGGAGGGTGTTGTCAGTTGAAGAGAGGGTGGGAGAGAGAGAGATGGATGGAGGGTGTTGTCAGTTGAAGAGAGGGTGGGAGAGAGAGAGATGGATGGAGGGTGTGGTCAGTTGAAGAGAGGGTGGGAGAGAGAGAGATGGATGGAGGGTGTTGTCAGTTGAAGAGAGGGTGGGAGAGGGAGAGATGGGTGGAGGGTGTTGTCAGTTGAAGAGAGGGTGGGAGAGAGAGAGATGGATGGAGGGTGTTGTCAGTTGAAGAGAGGGTGGGAGAGAGAGATGGATGGAGGGTGTTGTCAGTTGAAGAGAGGGTGGGAGAGAGAGAGATGGATGGAGGGTGTTGTCAGTTGAAGAGAGGGTGGGAGAGAGAGATGGATGGAGGGTGTTGTCAGTTGAAGAGAGGGTGGGAGAGGGAGAGATGGATGGAGGGTGTGGTCAGTTGAAGAGAGGGTGGGAGAGAGAGAGAGATGGATGGAGGGTGTTGTCAGTTGAAGAGAGGGTGGGAGAGAGAGAGATGGATGGAGGGTGTTGTCAGTTGAAGAGAGGGTGGGAGAGAGAGAGATGGATGGAGGGTGTGGTCAGTTGAAGAGAGGGTGGGAGAGGGAGAGATGAATGGAGGGTGTTGTCAGTTGAAGAGAGGGTGGGAGAGAGAGAGATGGATGGAGGGTGTTGTGAGTTGAAGAGAGGGTGGGAGAGGGAGAGATGGATGGAGGGTGTGGTCAGTTGAAGAGAGGGTGGGAGAGAGAGAGATGGATGGAGGGTGTTGTCAGTTGAAGAGAGGGTGGGAGAGAGAGAGATGGATGGAGGGTGTGGTCAGTTGAAGAGAGGGTGGGAGAGAGAGAGATGGATGGAGGGTGTTGTCAGTTGAAGAGAGGGTGGGAGAGAGAGATGGATGGAGGGTGTTGTCAGTTGAAGAGAGGGTGGGAGAGAGAGAGATGGATGGAGGGTGTTGTCAGTTGAAGAGAGGGTGGGAGAGAGAGAGATGGATGGAGGGTGTTGTCAGTTGAAGAGAGGGTGGGAGAGAGAGAGATGGGTGTTCTGGAATGTCCGTGCATAGCTGAAGTAGCGATTTACACAGCTGAAAAATGGAACAGATGATTCCTTAGTCTCTGGCTATTCACTGTGGTTCCTCCTGAGTCCTCACTAAAGTGCTGATCAAGGATCAGTTTAGCCTTTTAGAGCATACTGAATAGGACTATATGGACAGAGGGGACGTGATCCTAGACTCTGTGTTCTGTTCTGTTCTCTCTCTCTCTCTCTCTCTCTCTCTCTCTCTCTCTCTCTCTCTCTCTCTCTCTCTCTCTCATTTCTTTCCTCTCTCTCTCGCTCTCTCTCATTTCTCTCCTCTCTCTCTCCCCCTCTCTCTCTCTTTCTCACTCTCTTGTTCCCCCTCTGTCTCTCTCTGCTCTCTCTCTCTCCTCTCTTTCGGTCCTCTCTCTCTCTCTCTTTACCTCTCTTTTCAATTCAATTCAAAGGGCTTTATTTGCATGGGAAACATACGTTTACATTGCCAAAGCAAATGGAATAAACAATAAACAAAAGGGAAATAAACAGTGGAAACATTAGTAAACATTACACACACAAAAGTTTGAAAAGAATATAGACATTTCAAATGTTATATTATTGGCTATGTACAGTGTTGTAACAATGTGCAAGTAGTTGAAGTATAAAAGGGAAAATCAACAGTATAGGTGGTAGTTATAATGTTTGTGCTCAGCTGGTTGCCCTTTACTCATGGCAACGGGACACAAATCTTGCTGCTGTGATTGCACACTGCGGTATTTCACCTTACAGATATAGGACTTTATCAATGTTTGATTTGTTTTCAAATTCTTTGTGGGTCTGTGATTTGTGGGAAATATGTCTCTAATGTGGTCATACATTTGGCAGGAGGTTAAGAAGTGTAGCTCAGTTTCTACCTCATTTTGTGGGCAGTGGGCACATAGTCTGTCTTCTCTTGAGATCCAGGTCTACTTCTATCGATAAGAAGGCTATTGTCACGACCTCCGCCGAAGTCAGTTCCTCTCCTTGTTCGGGCGGCGTTCGGCGGTCGACGTCACCGGTCTTCTAGCCATCGCCGATTCATTTTTCCATTTGTTTTGTCTTGTTTTTCCACACAGCTGGTTTTCATTTTCCCTTATTTATTGTTGATTATTTAACCCTCTGGTCCCCCATGTCTGTGTGGGGAATGTTTGTACGGCATGCCGGTTTACGCCGGGTTGGTATGTTTAACACCTGTGCTTTTGTGCAGCTGGTATTTTTGTATTGTATGTTGTACTTTTGTCTCAGTAAAGTACTTAGTACTCTGTTCTCCTGCGCCTGACTACCTACACCAGCTACACCCACCGCTTGACAGCTATGCTCACTGAGTCTGTACATAGTCAAGGATTTTTTTAATTTAGGGTCAGTCACGGTGGTCAGGTATTCTGCTACTATGTGCTTTCTCTTTCTTTCCCCCTCTCTGTCTCTCTCTGTCTCTCTCTCTCTCTCTCTCTCTCTCTCTCTGTCTCTCTCTGCTCTCTCTCTTATCTCTCTCCTCTTTCTCTCTTGCTGTCTTTTCCCCTCTCCCTCTTTCCCCCTCTGTTTCTCTCCTCCGCTCTCTCTCTCTCTCTCACCTTCTCTCTCTCTGCTCTCTCTTTCTGTATCTTGGCTCCGCTGTTTGATCACACTGACACTGGAATAGAGAGCTGGGGGGTAGGCTGTTGGTTCACCTGGCGCTACAAACCGCTGTCTAATTGAGATGTAACTCGAACCTACAGTCCCCTCTCCCTCTTCTCCTTCCCCCCTCCGTCTTCCTTCCTCTCTCCCTCTGAGTAGATGTTGCCCTCAGAATCAACTTCCTCCTTGCCCAAACCTTTAACCATTACGGGAGAGAAAACCCCACACTGACCTTAGATCAATGTGGAAGGGACTTCATTCTCTTCTGCACCTTCAGACCCAACTAGTTGATCCCTGAACCAGGGGCATACAAGTTGAGTTGACTGGACTAGCCTTGGCTATATTTCGTTGTGAGGTTTACGCAGTGCTCCATAACTATACGCCTGCAGGAGATTTTTCCAGTAGACCTTAGGCACCTGTCATTGGATAGTCATTATATTCTCTGGTATGTGCTCCGCCGTTTTCTGTGACAATGGCGCGTGTCGCAGTCACACTAACTGCAAGGCAAGGATTCCATCACTGGCTGGGACCTTCTGACACACACCTGCACACACACACACACACACACACACGTTGGATGACTTAGCATTACAGACACGTTCTTCAGAGTACATGAGAACTCTGAGCCTTACAGCACTCTGGCACCACGTCCAATAAGCAGATACTGAGCTCTATTGGCTAGGTTTATGAAAAACAATCCCATCTCTATGGGAACTGATGCCCATTGAGCACAGCTCCAGGCTAGCACACAGACCTAAGCCACATCCCTCATGTTGGTTATTGAAACATTCCTCTGCTGCCACAACGCCTGGTCTTGTCTTATTGGGTCTTCCATCGTCAGAGGTGCATTCACTAGGAACCAAACAGGGTTCCTTTCGTTTTCCTTTCAAAATGTTTTCCGTTACAAAACGTTTTGCTACAGTTTGTTACGATGTACGACTAATGAATACACCATAGGCTCTGCTCTTTAAAGTGACTCTGAGTGACATGACACAGTGAACATAGACTTTGATGGACATTGCGTCATTGCTTTTAGGCACTAGAGTCCTCTATCTATCTCTATGGGTACTACTCAGGCAAATAAAGGATCTAAGGAACAATTAGTTAATTAACAGAACACGCCCTGGCCCTTTGGATGTCCTTCATGCTCTTCCTGAATAGTGTGTGTGTGAGGGGTGTGTGAGGAAACAGCTGCTGGTAAGAGGGCACTTTGACCCAATGGATTGTATGGGCGTACACACAAGCCAGATGACTGTGGGATGCCAGGAGTATGTGTGGTCATTCACAGCTTTGAAATGCCATGAAGAGACAAGGAATTGGTATCATTGAAAGTAAGATGTCTTTGTGTCACTCCTTCTCTCAGTGGGGAAGAGAGAGAGAGAGAGAGAGAGAGAGAGAGAGAGAGAGAGAGAGAGAGAGAGAGAGAGAGAGAGAGAGAGAGAGAGAGAGAGAGAGAGAGAGAGAGAGAGAGAGAGAGAGAGAGAGAGAGAGAGAGAGAGAGAGAGAGAGAGAGAGAGAGAGAGAGAGAGCGCATGAAGCCCTCGGCTAGGCCCATGCTCAGCCATGGTGGTCCAATTAAAATTAACTCTTGTAGAGAGAAATCCCTGTTCTAGTAGCTTGGTATGAGAGGGAGATGGACTGCTAATTAGATGCTGTTATTAGGCTTATTGGCATTCCTATGTTAATCCACCAAGGCTTTACTAATGAAAACTGCAGCAATATTTAGTCTTGTCTGTGTTGTAATACACTATTATGATCATCGGTTATTTTCCCAGATTAAGTGTTTATTGTGAGAACAAACATTAGGCATGTTTAGAATAATACTGGGCACAGTTGTTACTTTGTTGAGGATGGACACACACACACACACACACTGCGTCTCAGTATAAAAGTGACTCCTGGCTCAGAGCCCCGTGTCCCCCAGCGGGGCCTCACATCCTGACAGGAAGCTGTGTCTTTTCTCCTCAATTCCTCCTCAGTCAGTTTCTTCTCCTTTATTTCTCCTCTCATTCAGGCTGCTGCTCAACAATATTCATTTAACCCTCCTCAGAACTGACCACTGGACCTGTCGAGAGAGAGAGAGAGAGAGAGAGAGAGAGAGAGAGAGAGAGAGAGAGAGAGACTAGGAGAAGGACTAGGAGAGGGACAAGTGGCAGCGATCATCCAATCTATCGCACCTCAGGATTTATCAACCAGCCGTGTCACTCCAGTGTGAGTTGACTAACCAATATAGCTCTTACAGAGACCATACTCTTGACCAGGACTATTCAGGCCAAATCAAACGAAACGCAAACGAGCATCGCTTTGCAGAGACGCGAGAAAAATAGACTTGTTTTCTAATTTGATGCGCATAATTCTTTTGACGGCGATGACACTCGCAGCCTGTCTGTTGTCTGTCATTCACTACTGTGCTTTTTAATTCCAGTGTGTACACGCTCGTTCACGTTTCGTTTGATTTGGCCTTCAGGAGTTTAAAAGCTCAAAACTGGAACTGGACCGACTCTCATGATGGGCCCGGCTGTATTACACCAACATTGTCCCAGTCATCAGTAGTGTATAGTGCAGTAGGAGCTGTCTAGTGTCCACTTCACAGCATCACTCTTCCTGGGTCTCATACAGACCAGGCTTTCACTACAAACTGTCAGAGCCCTGGCACCCAAACTGACCGTTAATACTGTCTCCTCAATGCCAGGATTCATCACTAACAACCATTTCCTCTGAATTATTCACTACATACACACACACACACACACACACACACATACACATACACATACACATACACACACGCTGCCAAGTAACAGTCAATGGCTGTTGACGGGGCATCGCCATCGAAGTCCCTCAGCGGGCTGTTCAGCTAGATGCCTGACCTTGTGGGTGACCGTGTCCGTTCAACGTCCGTTTCCGGGTGTTTCCGTGGTAATGGATGCTTTGTGTTGATAAGTGTCTCACTCTCCCCCTGGCCCCCAAGGGGCCCTTTTTCTTCTCTCTTCTGGCAGTGTGTCAGAGAGCAGATGGAGAGAGAGAGAGGTCAGCTGACTGTATTTGAGAGATTAGTTGGTTTCCCTGGTCAGTTTCCTGTGCTGGTTCTGTCGTTCTGCTCTCTACATCAAAAGGAGGTTGACTTGACACCTAACCTTTGACCTCACATCAGTGACAAAGCTTACTTTGTAATTTTTTCCACTAGTGGCAGGCAAACATGGTAGATGAATGTCAGGTAAGGAAGGACTTTCATATTGGATGTTATATGAGGAAGTTCACATGGAAAGTGTCCTGTATGTATTTGCCTTTCCATTGTTTTACTAGTGGCAGGCCAAGCAGGCATGGTGGATGAATGTTATGTAAGGGAAGGGCATTCGTATTGGCCTGCCACAAAGACGTTGGCGCCACTGTGGATGGTTTTATGTTGGCACAAAGATACTTTGGAATGTCTTTTGTAAGTTTGGGTTTGATGTTCTTTCCCAGAACCACCAACCAACACAAAAGATAGACCTACAGTAAACGCCAGTGTCCTTGTTGTTGAACGTGGGAGTAATGGTGTTACCCACACATGGCCTTCCTACACCCACTATAACCAGCTCAGTTCTTTTACTCCGACCTTGATACCACCACAGGTTTATTGTCTGTGTCCCCACTCAGTCTTCAAAGTGGAGAGGGGGATTCGTAACACAATGAAGAGTCTTGGGTTTTTATCTGCTGTGTCAGGGCTTTGGCCAGGTTGCTGGTCTAAACTCTAAAGACACTAAAGGCTTATGGGATAGCGGGAAAAGAGGAGAAGCAGCGGTAGGTAGGACCTTATTCCCAGAGTCCACCTCTTCTTTAGATTGGGTCCTTTCATGTGACACATCACTCCAATGGGACCAGATCAGGGTCATGAAACTGGGTCAGAGAAGGAGACTTTTTTACAATTTTACTGTCCCCTCAATGCCAGGATTAATCAGTAACAACCATGTAATTTGAATTATTCACTACACACACGACACCACCAAGTAACATGTCAATGGCTGTTGACAGGGCACTGGGGCATCGCTAGATGCCTGGCCTTGTGGGTAACAGTGTGCATTCAACGTCCGTTACCGGATGTTTCCAGGGTGATGGATGCTTTGTGTTGATAAGTGTCTCACTCTCCGCCCGGCCCCCACAGGGGCCCTTTCTCTTCTCTCTTCTGAAAATGTGTCAGAGAGCAGTCACAGAGAGAAGGGGTCAGACAGCAGACTGGGGTGTATTGATAAGTCTCTCTGTGGGTCATACACTACTGATGACTGGGTCAATGGTGAACGTGTGTGTTCTCTCTTCTGGCAGTGTGTCAGAGAGCAGTCAGAGAGATGGAGAGAGAGAGAGGTCAGCTGACTGTGTTTGAGAGAGGAGTTGGTTTCCTGCGCTGGTTCTGTCGTTCTGCGATGCCCTCTACATCAAAAGGAGGTTGACTTGACCCCTGACCTCACATCAGTGACAAAGTGTCATTGTTTCCACTGGTGTCAGACTGGTGGACATGGTGAATGGATGTTATGGAAGGACTTTGGGTCAACACCTGCACCTCTGTGGATTCTATTACAATGGCTCGACCAGTAGTCCAGGCAGTAGATGTCTTCTCTCTCCAGATCCTTTCTAGTGTCTGTTGTGAGTTTGGAGTTTGATGTTCTTGCCCAGAACCACCAACCAACACCGAATACAAAAGGCCTAAATGTCAGTGTCCTTGTTGTTGAACGTGGGAGTAATGGTGTTATCCACACATGGCCTTCCTACACCCACTATAACCAGCCCAGTTCTTTTACTCTGACCTTGATACCACCACAGGTTTATTGTCGGTGTCCCCACTCAAAGTCTTCAAAGTGGAGCGGGGGGATTCAATAGGCTTATGGGATAGCGGGAAAAGAGGAGACGCAGCGGTAGGTAGGACCTTATTCCCAGAGTCCACCTCTTCTTTAGATTGGGTCCTTTCACGTGACACAAAACTCCAATGGGACCAAACTGGGTCAGAGAAGGAGGAGGAGTTTTTTTTAATCCTTTTACTTTGATAAACAAAAGTATCATTGTCTAGAGCTTTCTCATTTGAAGCTTTTTGAAACATTTAAACGTGAGTAGAAGGCGGTCTCTCTCATGGTTTTTTCTTCTAGCCTCTGATGAAAAACAAGAGTCCTTAGCTTCTTCTTTAGCTCTGCCAATGTGGACATAGTGTTTAGTTCATACACATTACAAAGGTTATAACAGTTCAGTATCAATCTGTTGGGCCCTTGATAGCAGACAGTAAGTGTTTGCATATGGTCTCTAGTTTCTTGACGAGTGTTATCTTTCCAAACGTCTCTTCAGCTTTATGAATGGATTTGATCTGTAGCGCAGCTAAATTATACCATATGTTGCTTAGAGGAATCCCTTGTGACGTCTCCATCCATCCCTGTCTCTCTCACTCTTTCTCTCCCTCCCTCGTTCTCTTACTCTCAGTTTGTCTCTCTCTCTCTCTCTCTCTCCTTACATTTTTCTCTATATTCCTCTTGTCACTTGACATTTTCCCCTCTCTTTCTCTCTCTGACTGTCTCTCTCTGGTCCTGGGGTGTGGTGGCCACAGCATGCATACAGTGTTTGTTTTGGGGTTGCTATGGAGCTCCTCATGTGGGGGTGCCTTTGGGGTGAGGTGGGAGGGATGTCATGCGGACTGCCGTGTGTGAGAAAGACCACTGCCTCCTGTAGAGTTACATGACATCATGGACACACCAACATATCCAAAACGTCTGTTTCCTTGGATTGTGGAATGGAGACTACCCAAACACAAGCACACTCCCCTTTTCAAATTGACCTCATTCTCTCTGTTAGTCCCACTAACTTGTCCATAGTTAAGTCAGTCACAAGGTATGTGGTTAGCAAAACAGGACACAAGTGCATTGGTTTGACAATGTGAAAGTGAATTTACTTCTGAATGCTTTCACTCATATACTCGTACAATACAATCAAATAATCTGATTTGTCTCAATAGTGTCTCAGTCTGTTGTCTTCATGTGTCTGTTTTTCCGAGAATAGCGGAGGATGAGAGATTCCATGAACCTAGGGTCATGTGAAGGTCAATCACAGATTGTGTTTATTTCAAGATTTTAACCCGTTTTGAAATGACCTCCAGGTGTTGCATGATTAGAGGGTTGCTAGATGTTTCTCTGGTGTTGCTGTGTAGCTAAATCTGGAAAGCAGCCGTAAAGTAGGGTAGGGGTAGGATTAGAGTAGGGTAGGATTAGAGTAGGGTAGGATAGGGGTAGAGTAGAGAAGGGTAGAGTAGAGAAGGGTAGAGTAGAGAAGGGTAGAGTAGAGAAGGGTAGAGTAGGGTTGGAGTAGAATAGGGTTAGAGTAGGATAGGGTTAGAGTAAGGTAGGATAGATTTAGGGGTAGGGTAGGGGTAGAGTAGGGTCGAATAGGATTATGGGTAGAGTAGGGCAGGATTAGGGGTAGGTTAGAATAGAGTAGGGTGGGGTAGGGTATAGTAGGGGTAGGGGGAGAGTAGGGTAGGATTAGGGGTAGGGTTAGAGTAGGGTAGGATTAGGATTAGGGATAGAGTAGGATTAGGGGTAGGGTTAGAGTAGGGTATGATTAGGGGTAGAGTAGGGTAGTATTGGGGTAGAGTAAGGTAGGATAGATTTAGGGGTAGGGTAGAGTAGAGTAGGGTAGAATAGGATTATGGGTAGAGTAGGGCAGGATTAGGGGTAGGTTAGAATAGAGTAGGGTAGGGTATAGTAGGGTAGGGTGGGGTAGGGATAGGGGGGGAGTAGGGTAGGATTAGGGGTAGGGTTAGAGTAGGGTAGGATTAGGGATAGAGTAGGATTAGGGGTAGGTTTAGAGTAGGGTAGGATTAGGGGTAGGGTAGGATTAGGGGTAGAGTAGGGTAGGATTGGGGTAGAGTAGGGTAGGATTAGGAGTAGGGTAGGGTTGGATTAGAGGTAGGGTTATGGTAGGATTAGGGGTAGGGTTAGGGTAGGATTAGGGGTAGGGTGCGGTAGGGTTAGAGTAAGGGTTAGGGTAGGGTAGGGTTAGAGTAGGGTAGGATTAGGATTAGGGGTAGAGTAGGATTAGGGGTAGGGTAGAGTAGGGGTAGGGTAGAGTAGGATTAGGGGTAGGGTAGAGTAGGACTAGGGGTAGAGTAGGATTAGGGGTAGGGTAGAGTAGGATTAGGGGTAGGGTAGAGTAGGATTAGGGGTAGAGTAGAATTAGGGGTAGGGTAGAGTAGGATTAGAGGTAGGGTAAAGTAGGATTAGGGGTAGGGTAGAGTAGAGTAGGATTAGGGGTAGAGTAGAATTAGGGGTAGGGTAGAGTAGGATTAGGGGTAGGGTAGAGTAGGATTAGGGGTAGAGTAGGATTAGGGGTAAAGTAGAGTAGGATTAGGGGTAGGGTAGAGTAGGATTAGGGGTAGAGTAGGATTAGGGGTAGGGTAGAGTAGGATTAGGGGTAGGGTAGGGTAGGATTAGGGGTAGGGTAAAGTAGGATAAGGGGTAGGGTAGGGTAGGATTAGGGGTAGGGTAAAGTAGGATTAGGGGTAGGGTAAGAAAAATGATAGTACTTAGATAAGACATTCTTAATTTCTCCTTGACTCCATTGTTATTGTTGTATTTATTGAACCTTTATTTTGACAGGGAGTCATGCTGAGACCAAGGCCTCTTCTGGGGGAAAGCCCTGGAATTACAAAACATACACACATTAATACACTACGCAAAGCACAACAGATACAGAGCACAATCATAGAAAACAAACACATTCTTCTGTAAAAGGTTCCATGTAACCAAGGGTTCTGAAATTCTTTCCATTCCCAGAATACCTTGTGGGTTAGTTATGTCCTTGACAGTGAAATGCTTCATTTGACAAGCAGGATTTGGGGGAATGGAAGAGTATGTCTCCGAGCGTTAAATTGACATCCTTATTATTATAGACAGTAATTTTTCTTCTACCATGTGATTTGGGTGCCGGTTGGTTGTCGGTTTTCCACAAATAAAAACACAAAATCCTCTTTGTAATTGAGACTTTAGCGTCAATTTCCTGTCCCAGATGCTTCCTCCAATGTGTGTGTATGTGTGTGATAGAGAAGAGGGTTGTTGGTTTGTGCTAAGAGGAAATATTATTTCCTAACTGTGCCTAGAAATAGAACGTATGTAACCTAAATGACAAGCTGAACATCACTCCAGATTCAGGAGACATGGTGAATTCACCATGAAAACTGAACACCCGGAAGGCTATGCCCTAGATTAGAAAGTCTGCTCTGCAATTCATTCAACATCACACAGGATTTTGTTTTGCTTCTAAACCAACCTCTGTCCATATCGGAGTCCTGTACTGCACAGTCCATCTGCCTGTGTAAACCTGAAGCCAGCCTTCTCCCTCTAGTCTAGACGAGGTCTCTGCTCTGCTCCTCTCTATGGCAGTCCAGGAACACCTGTGCAATGGCCCATGGTTCAGTCGAGTAGGAACATTTGCCTAATAAATGAACTGCTGACTGAGACTGTTCCAAATGCAACCACATTCCCTACATAGTCCACTACTTTTGGCACAGGGCCCACTATGTAGGGTATAGGGTGCCATGTGGGATGCAGACTGACAGACTAGAGAACCTGGAGGCATGGAGCTGCATATTACACCACAGCCACTACAGGCACCCCTCCAGATTCCTTTAGCCCAGATCGCTGCATCTCAACCAGGGTTCTGGTTTCCCTTCTGGGCCCCTCTCGCAGCCCAGGGAGTGTTGGAATAGCACCATCGCTGGCTGAGTCGCTGGATGTCCTGGGTTGTTATGTGTACTATACTGCAGTGCATAGGAGTGCTAGGTTCATATACAAATGAAGATTTCAAAAACTGCTGAACAAATCAAAACCTGTCTGTGATTGGCTTGGTCTTTCAGGACTGTTTCTGGAAGTAGTTTCCTACTGGGCACAGACATCATTTCAACATCTAGTTTTGATTCACATTTGGATGAGTTGTCAACTAATTTAACTAATTCAATGTAAAATCAACAAAAAATTAGAGTGAAAAAAAAATACAAAATTCTCTTACTTTGATGACTGTTTGCAAATCAAATCCAATCAGTCATCACATTGATTATAATTTTTTATGACGTGAAACAATTTGGTTGTGTGTTCCATGGCTGAATGTTTCTTTATAGCAGGACTCCTTTGGCATGACAACCACACACTGGTCAGCTAAAGTAGAGAGACTGGCAGCCAGGCTTGTTTCTACCCAGGAGCCAAGGTTGCTGTTTAGAATAACCTCCTTTCTGGAAAGCTAGAGACTCCGGGAGGTGTATAGGGTAGCACTTAGCCAGTGTGGGTCTGCGGAGAGGTTGTTGTTGTTTACGTGGTTAAAGCAACAGCAGTTCAAAAAGAGTGAATGGGTCTGTCATTCCCGAGCATGATTATAGGGGTCATTAGCTGTGTGTGTGTGTGTGTGTGTGTGTGTGTGTGTGTGTGTGTGTGTGTGTGTGTGTGTGTGTGTGTGTGTGTGTGTGTGTGTGTGTGTGTGTGTGTGTGTGTGTGTGTGTGTTCTTGGTGGGCTTCCACTTCCACTCTCGTTATCCTTAATTAAACTGATTGACATCATGGCACCTCTCACTTCCCTTCGTGATGTTTCAGTAGCATCATCATTATCAACAGATAATAACTGGTTCACTGTTCCATCGGTTACAACACACACACACACACCATGTTGATTACATATCTTTTAGCACCAGTAATAAACTGTTATTATCCAGCATCTTGATGATAGAGAAGTACCATAAACACCATGTGAATTGTTTGTTCCTGATTCAGCTTCATGTTGTGGTTGCGATTCAACGTGTCTGTTGTAGCTGTTGGCGCACGCACACAATGTTTTAGGGTCGCTGCCTGGCGCAGCCTAGTTCTACACTGCTTTCATATTGAACGTTGACCTTCCGTGTGTCAGATGTGAGAATATGATGCCCTTCTTTTGACGTCTTTGATGGCTGGTGGGAATCTGGCCTACAAAGCACGTGTTGTCTTTAATAGTTTATGTGCTGCTGTGCCTTCATTGAGTCTCAACTTTTATCTTTGGGACTTTGATGTTTTGAGTTTTTCTTTCTGTCGATGTCAAAAAAATGTAGCTTAATATTTAGTTTGTTCTTAACTTCTAAGAGCACGTCTTCTGAGAGACAATGACAAAGATGTTGTATTCCAAACCAAA
Source organism: Brachymystax lenok tsinlingensis (assembly GCA_030435695.1). NCBI lineage: Eukaryota > Metazoa > Chordata > Actinopteri > Salmoniformes > Salmonidae > Brachymystax > Brachymystax lenok. The sequence continues at coordinate 15,101,296 of CM059812.1, forward strand.
CCCCTTTATCTAGTGTTCCCTCAGTGCCAATCCAAGGTGTATCCAGTCTTTTTGTGTCTCTCTCTCTCTCTCCCTCTCTTTCTTTCTCTCTCTCTGTATCTCTCTTTCTCTCCCTCTCCCTGTCCCCCGCTATCTGTCTCTGTCTCTTTCTCTCTCTCTCTCACACTCTCTCTCCACTATGAGCAACATAGAGGCCAAGTCAAGGGTGGATCTATTACAGCAACATTCTCTGTCTCTGTAGACACTGGTCCATTACATGGTCAATTAGAATAAATACACGTATACACAATATCTCCATGGATACATGGGTATGATTTGGGATCCAATGGGTGGGTTTGTGTGTGTGTGTGTGTGTGTGTGTGTGTGTGTGTGTGTGTGTGTGTGTGTGTGTGTGTGTGTGTGTGTGTGTGTGTGCGTGCGTGCGTGCGTGCGTGCGTGCGTGCGTGCGTGCGTGCGTGCGTGCGTGCGTGCGTGCGTGTGTGTGGTGTTCCTTCACAAAACCATCCCTACAGCCAGGTAGCAGTGTTTTGTTTGAAGTCAACCCGTGGCTGATAGCCCCATCACTCAATACACAGACAGAAACACAGTATAATAATACACTATGAATGAACAGCTGCTGACTGGTTCACCCCAGGTAACAACATGACAGTAATGAATGGTGACCTGACCTTTATATGCTGTAAATCCTAGTGCCTAAGAGTCATAAAGATGCATTGAAATAATGTTCCTGAGTTTAGATGCAAGCCCCCACCTCACAGCTGCCACTCTCATGCACAGGAAATGGAATTGCTACTTTTTTGTGTTCAGTCATCATGGGTACAGGCCAGAGTTTTGTGTTCAGTCATCATGGGTACAGGCCAGAGTTTTGTTCAGTCATCATGGGTACAGGCCAGAGTTTTGTGTTCAGTCCTGATGGGTACAGGCCAGAGTTATGTGTTCAGTCATGATGGGTACGGCCCCGAGTTATGTGTTCAGTCATGATGGGTACAGGCCAGAGTTATGTGTTCAGTCATGATGGGTACGGCCCAGAGTTATGTGTTCAGTCATGATGGGTACAGGCCAGAGTTATGTGTTCAGTCATGATGGGTACGGCCCAGAGTTATGTGTTCAGTCCTGATGGGTACAGGCCAGAGTTATGTGTTCAGTCATGATGGGTACGGCCCCGAGTTATGTGTTCAGTCCTGATGGGTACAGGCCAGAGTTATGTGTTCAGTCATGATGGGTACGGCCCCGAGTTATGTGTTCAGTCCTGATGGGTACAGGCCAGAGTTATGTGTTCAGTCATGATGGGTACGGCCCCGAGTTTTGTGTTCAGTCCTGATGGGTACAGGCCAGAGGTTTTCCTGGTCAGGTAGCAGAAAAATCTATTGGCTCTAGTCCTAATCAGTTCAGTCAAATTCAATCAGTCAAATTCAAGATCAACCTAGTCAACTTGACCCAGAGTAGCACCTCTCATCTCTTGGCCCAGTTAACTACGACAGAACGGCTACTACTCTGATTGTTTTGGAGTGGTTGAACTCCTTCCAAAACCTTGTTTCGTCCTCGTCTACACACACAAACACACAACCATCTCCATCCACATCAACACAGGAAGAAGATGGAGTAACCAATCGCTGAGTAAACACAGCAGGACCACTCTGTCGCTCTCCTTCTCTCCATTATCTCTCCACGGTCTCCCTCCTTCTCTCCATTATCTCTCCACGGTCTCCCTCCTTCTCTCCATTATATCTCCACGGTCTCCCTCCTTCTCTCCATTATCTCTCCACGGTCTCCCTCCTTCTCTCCATTATCTCTCCACGGTCTCCCTCATTCTCTCCATTATATCTCCACGGTCTCCCTCCTTCTCTCCATTATATCTCCACGGTCTCCCGCCTTCTCTCCATTATCTCTCCACGGTCTCCCTCCTTCTCTCCATTATATCTCCACGGTCTCCCTCCTTCTCTCCATTATCTCTCCACGGTCTCCCTCCTTCTCTCCATTATCTCTCCACTCTGTCTGTCTGTCTGTCTATCTGTCTGTGTGTCTGTTCTAGTGTCATAATACACACAGCTGCACAGACACTGAATGCATTGTTCAGTGTCCCAGGAAATGAACCAAACGTAGTTACCCTGCGTTAAACATTACCCTGACATTACTGTAACACACACACACATATATACAATATATTCATGCTACACACACGTCACAGCTGCTGCTACCAGACTCTTATTTAGAACTGCTAATACTGAACAATATAAACACTTGCCCCCCAACCCCCCCTACCCTGATGCGTGTGTAAATATTGGACTATAAATTGTGCCTTCCTGTATTATACTTATGCTAGAATGTTTATTCTGTTCTACTGAGCCATTTACTTTATGTTCCTATCTTTTATTGTTTGTTATTGTTGTTGCATTGTCAAAAAGGAACCTGCCAGTAAGCATTTAGTTGGACCGTGTATACCATGTGTATCCTGTACAACTTGAAACACACCCACTCAGACAGCATTACCCTCTACCCTGAAACATTTACCTCTGGAACATGGATTGGTGGGTTACTTAGGATCGCTGTCCTAGAAATAGAAACCTAGACAGGCTGTAGTGTGTTAATACAGGCGTGGCAGCTCTGGGGGTGTGTTCTCTATGTCATGATGACATACTGCTCTGTTGTGCTCAGGCCTGTAGAGGTGCAGATTGCTAGCCTGAAACCCAAACTAAATATTGCTATCTTTCACTATGGTTTAACTTCATGGATGTACAGAAGTGATAGTAAAACGGAGCAATATTCAGTTCAGAGTCCAGGCTAATAGAGTCCAGGCTAATAGAGTCCAGGCTAATAGAGTCCAGGCTAATAGAGTCCAGGTTAATAGAGTCCAGGTGGGGGGAGAAGGTTTTTAGCCTGGGTGCCAGATATGTTTGCTCTGTTAGCTTTAGGTGATTCATGTGACTACTCCCTGTAATGCTCTTAACCTGTCAACCCTAACCTGCTTTCTCTGTTAGTCCTCCCACTGACCACTATGACACTATCTCTGTTAGTCCTCCTACTGACCACTATGACACTACACTATCTCTGTTAGTCCTCCTACTGACCACTATGACACTACACTATCTCTGTTAGTCCTCCTACTGACCACTATGACACTACACTATCTCTGTTAGTCCTCCTACTGACCACTATGACACTACACTATCTCTGTTAGTCCTCCTACTGACCACTATGACACTACACTATCTCTGTTAGTCCTCCCACTGACCACTATGACACTACACTATCTCTGTTAGTCCTCCTACTGACCACTATGACACTACACTATCTCTGTTAGTTAGTCCTCCTACTGACCCCTATGACACTACACTATCTCTGTTAGTTAGTCCTCCTACTGACCCCTATGACACTACACTATCTCTGTTAGTTAGTCCTCCTACTAACCCCTATGACACTACACTATCTCTGTTAGTCCTCCTACTAACCCCTATGACACCACACTATCTCTGTTAGTTAGTCCTCCTACTGACCCCCATGACACTATCTCTGTTAGTTAGTCCTCTTACTGACCCCTATAACGCTGTACAGATGATCACACACCATAACACAACACAGAGACACAGGAAGCCAGCCAGGCCTGCAGTACCTACTGGTGTCGGTTTACCGTAAACCGATTTATCATCATTCTGTCAGAGTTCCCATCTAAACACTTCTGGGAAACAGGAGAATGGGGTACGTTGTTGTTCACTGGCTGATGCAGGGGGAGAGGAATGCAAACACTTGACCTCATGTTGGGACCGTGTTGGAAAAACAAAATGGCCGCCGATCAGAACCACACCTCAAAGGAGTTAGGTGCTTTGGTCATGTTTGGGAAAGACAACTCATTCAGTTCTAATGGCTTTAGTTTAGAGAGGAGACCCTTCCAGGGTCAGATAGAATCATTATTTTGACTATTCCTGACTTCAAACGATGGAACACCCAGCGAAAGAGGAGGTCAGAAGGGGAGTATCAGAGTATGATTGCAAAACTTACAAAATGTATCAACTTTTGACCAGGCACCACAGGCTGAAATGACATTTTTGCATCTACCTATCCATGTAGAGATTTGTTGGTGTCCATAATCTCTATACACACCATCATATACATATATATTTATATTCCGGGCTGATATTTCTATATTTCTTAATTCGTTTGTTTTATTTTTCAGGATTTGGGTGTATTGTTAGGTATTACTGCACTGCTGGAGCTAGCAACATAAGCATTTTGCAACACCTGTGACAACATCTGCAAAATATGTGTAGGTCCATTAACATCAATATTTAAAAATAACATAAAAAGGTAAAAAACTTTCAAATGTAATGAAAATGTCAATTTTCTTTAGTTTATCATACCACCGTCACCAACATAAACAAAAAAAAGGATTTGTCTACAACTGGTAAAAGTTGATTGTGATAGGATTAAGACAAAAGAAATCCCTGGCCTTAAGACAAGTAGTTACATTAATCACTAGAATTTACAATATACTTTTGTTTTACCTCAATTTCAGTCAGCTGGTTTCTCCTTTCTCCCTGGTATTTTTAATTTAATTTAATTTAACCTTTATTTTACTAGGCAAGTCAGTTAAGAACAAATTCTTATTTACAATGACGGCCTATTTCATGAATACAATGAGCAAGTCATGGCTGCTTGGCCTCTTCCTTGTCTTAAACTCTTAGTAAGCAGCCCTTATCCATGGTAATGTGAAATACGAGCAGAGCGAATACCCAACATGTCCTTTCTAAATGCTGTGCTTTATTGAGCCCATTGATTGTCATTGGGTAGTCAGTGTGTGTTGTTGCGGTGTTGAGTGGTAGGGGATGAGAGATCCTGACTTGGGGCTGGTGGTGTCAGCTGGGGCTGGCATTAGACTGTTGAGTTATACAGTAAACTCTCAGTCAGTTGGCATGAAGGGTGACAGAGTACATCCAATGCTCGGAATTGATTGAGTTGGTCTTCAGGCTATATTTATTTTTTTGCAGAACAGCGTAAAGTCTAAGCTGCTGGGTAGTTTGGCTATCTGTGGGATCAGTAGCCCGGCTGCGTTCTCCTCCTGTAAGGTGATGATAAGCTTGCAAGTGTGTGTGTGTGTGTTTGTGTGTGCAGAGTATTACATCACGAGGAAGAAGAGGTGTCCATCAATATTTAATCACAACCACTCTAATCTTAATCACATTTACTGACATTAAATCACTCACACAAACACACACACACTAACACACACACATTTATTTAAAAACATTGGGAGGGGGTATTTTATTAGGATCCCCATTAGGTGTAACGGAAGCAGCAGCTACTCTTCCTGGGGTCCACACAAAACATGAAACATGACATAATACAGAACATTAATAGACAAGAACAGCTCAAGGACAGAACTACATATAAAAACAGCACACAGCCTACATATCAATGTATACACACAATATCTAGGTCAAATAGGGGAGAGGCGTTGTAATACCCTTTTACTGACACACACACACACACACACCACTAACACTCTCCTCACACCCCTCTAATCTTTCACAGAGCCCTGTCAAATCTAACACACACTATCCACCCACCACAACACAGTCACCACTGTCTCCATGATCAAAGAGAGGGATGTCTCCTCTACCACGGTCAAGTATATCTCTTCCAGACTGTCTTCTGTTTATGGGTCTATTCTCTATGTAGTCTAATGCACTGCTGTTGACCAGAGCAAAGGGTCGTCTTCTGTTTCCATAGCATTTACTTCATACTGAGACACAGTCTTACTCAAAGACTGATCTAGGATCAGCTTACTCTCGCTGGGCCGGTTTCCTGGGCACAGATTAAGCCTGTAGACTAAACAACATGTTGAATGGAGATTGTTCATTGGAAGTGTTTCTGTCAAGACTCGGGTTAATGTGTGTCTGGGAAAGTAGGATTCAATGTAAAACCTTGTTGTGATGTTGTAATAGAGTATTGCACAATAGGAAGACCATCCCTTTGATTTCTTCTCTCAGCTAAAGACTCAAGACTCAATAGCGCACGAGAGTTAGTCCCCAAGAACCAGGCTGAAACCTCATTGATAAAGAGCCACATTTTAGCTGTGTGATAAAGGTATGTTGTTTAGGCTGCGGCCTGCAGAAATGTGGTCACGCTGTTCTACTGCTGTGCTTCCGTAGACACACACACAATTTTCTCTAGCTAGGTATACTCAATGCTCTAGCTAGCTACCTCCCCATGTATGCACAATGCCTCCCTCTCCAGTACAGTAGGTATGTAGAACCTGCCAGTATACTTCCAAACACTGACCTTTAATACTGCTGAGAGGGAAGGAGAGCGAGAGATAAAGTAAAAAGAGGGATAGAAAGAGAAGAGTCAGAATAAGAGCAGGAGAGACGGAAAGCGAGAAGGGAGGGGGCCGGTGTGCGACAGCCGTGACAGCCGGCCCCTGATTGGTCAGACTGCAGCGTGTGTTCCCTCAGTGGGCAGAGGATTAAGCCTATCACATGGTTCCTTTAGCTCCTTTTCACACAAACACACCCAAACACACACTCACAGCTGTTGAAATCTCTTTCTCCTCCGCTGTGGTCAGAGCAGCCAAAGCAGCGAGAGAGTGAAGTGTGTGTGACAGTGGAGTCTGGGACTAGCAGCGACTCGGTTGTCTTCAAGCAGTTCATTTTTTGGTTTTGTCCGGGACCAACATATAGGATCAGCTGGAGAAGGGAGACGAAGAAGAAGTGAACGGACTGTTTTTTTTCTCTCCTTCTCTCTCTCCCTCTTTTTATTTTTCGTCAGCGTCCCCGTGGATCTACTCTGGGATTTCTAAGCGAGGCGAGGAAGTAGACATGTGTTTTGACTGGCGTTTCTATTCCAGGTTCTATCAGATTCACTGAGTACAGGGGACACAATAAGGTCAGTTAGCTAAGCGTGTTTCTTTGTGTGTGTGTGCTACTGACTTGACTATTCCTACTGAATACATTTTCTAAATTGGACTGAATTGTGAAACCTATTTGAACACTGAACTATGAGGTCAGTTAGCTGAAGCCAGTTTCTTTGTGTATGTTGTTGACTGTCACTATCCCTACTTCAACTATATGAGTTGACTGAACATATTTCAATCTGTGAGCTGTGACTGGGATTTCAAGCTGTTTAAAGGGGAATTCCTGGGATCCATGATGAACACCCGTTGGTTGTGTTGCGTCTCTCTCTCTCTCAACATGCTTAGCACTGAGTCAATGGAGACTGTAGGTAGATTAGCTGTACTCATTAGCTAAACAGTAGGAATGCATACTGCTCAGGACACTAATATACTATCTAGATGTCTGAAGAGTATAGCATGTTCTCTGCTTACAATGCATTGTCGAAGTTCAAGTTGAAACGCTTAACTGTAGTAAAGTGGAACGGACATTTCGGATTGGCTTGCATGGCTCGGTTACAGCCACAATCCAACATGGCCAGGCCTACGTAACTTAACTTCATATCAGCCACGTCATAGATTATGTACATTACGTTGTTACAACGCCATGCTTTCACTCGTAGATTATTCAGTGGGGTTTTGTGTCCTCACTCTGTTTTATTTTGAAAGCGCACACACACCCCGCCCACCTACAATGTGTACGGCCACGCAGCACAGTAGATAGCCATCTATAATTAGTGTGTGGGATTGTTTCCTGGTATTGTTCCCAAAAGCCTGTCCCTATTAATAGGGGTGATGCCTAAAAGAGAGGCAGACAAATCCAGCAGGCATGATAACAAATAGTAGAGAGGGGATGAGGTGTGAGAGAAAGAAAGAGAGGGAAACTATATAGACATAATATAACATTTGAAATGTCTCTATTCCTTTGGAACCTTTGTGAGTGTCATGTTTACTGTTCATTTTATTTAGTTTATTTTACTTTTGTTTATTCTGTTTCACTTGCTTTGGCAATGTTAACGTATGTTTCCCATGCCAAAAAAGCCCCTTGAATTGAATTGGGTGGGGGTTATGGGGTGAGAGAGAGGAAGAAGAGGGGACACTGTAGCAGGACAGCTGTCAACAGAAGAGAGGAGAGGTAAGCTTTGTAGTACCGTATGGAAAGCAACCTAATCTGTCCTCCCTGCTGGAGTTAATTCAAGGCTAAATGTCATCCTGATATGAGGGGAGGTAATTGGAGGAATGAAGAGAGCCTCTGCACACCGGCCAATACCACTATGCACATTTGTGATTTATTCGAGCTTCGTGGCTAAGCTTTAGTTTCAGTCAAAGTCTTGACCTTTCTTCAGACCACACTCCCCTCCACATAGTGACACGTTATGTCTGAAGCCGTGGAAGGGGGGTGTGGCCGGCGGCGGAGCAGTAGGCTAAAGGTTGAAAGGTCGATAGGTCAGAGATTGCTGTAACTTTGCTTCGGGCTACCAGTCGAGACCAACCGGATATCAGTCACAGTCTGGTGCTCTTTAAGCAGTCTCTTGGGTCAAGACGGTCCTTTGCGGTCAGCATGGTATGCTTCCCCTGAGGAGTTATTATTTATTTATTTATTTAGTTGATCAATTTGATCTGACAAAAGCTTTGATGTCTGTCAACAGAGACACAAGACTGAAATAAACTGGTCTTTAGGTGGTGCCTCATTGACAGGCAAATCATGTCAGTGTTTTTTTGTATTTTTCTAATTTGTGTGAACTCACCTTTGACCTCTCACCCCTTAACTCTGGTTCCGAAACTAAACGTCATGCTGTGTGAAACTCCCGACGGGTGACCCGAGTGACGGGAACGTTGGGAAGGGGACAAAGAGAGCATTGAGGGCGCAGGAGGGAACGCTCTGGGAACTGGCCATCCTGTGACTTGGTACTGAGCAGGGATACTGCTGTCCTGTGTTTATCTGGGTCTGTGGTTGTGTTGTGGTTTTACGGGGAGCCTTGTGTTATAAGCACTGATGGAAGTGTGTGTGTGAGACTGTCTGCTGCTTCTATTGCGGTTGTGTAGACGTTCAATACACATTGGGATACCTCGTGAAAGAGATGTGTGCTTAGCTAGTTCTTCTGTGGTTGTGCGGTTATTCCATACACACTGGGGGACTTGTGTTCGTAGCAGAGGAGGAGTCTGGTGTTGTCAACTCTGGGGGGGTAAAGGGGGGTGAGGGGCTGTGCAGCTGTTAGGGATTGACCCCAGAGGATTGCACTCATCCAGCAGTTCCTCTCTCGTTCTCACGTTCATCATGCTCTGTCTTTCTCTCTCTTTCTATGCCTTTCTCTCCCCCCTCCCTCTCACTCTCAGGATCTCATACTGTCCCTCTTCTCCATCTCTACCTCACTTTTGTTTGCATCTGTTACTCCCAACCAACAGGTCCCTATCAATTCACTGGTAGTGGTTTCCTACAGTATAAGGCCTGTTTCTATATACTGGTCTCTCTCTCCTACTCCCCATAGAATCTCTTTCTTTCTTTCTCTCATATCCCTACTCCCAGTAGAATGACATTCACTGTAGAACTGAATCCTTGAATGATAGGATCTACACGTCCTACTCTCTTCCATTCTGAAGTCAGCAGTGTAGCTATAGTCCTAAGGCCTGTGTCTTTATAGTTGGCTGTATAGTAGCCTGTCTGCCCTCTGCAGTTACATTCAATAAACCAGGGCATGGCTTGGGGAAAGGATGAATTGAATACACACACACACAGGGAGGAGGCAGGGGGTGAATTGAATGTCATGTCATGTAACCTTCAGGGAGAGTTGTCCAGCTCCAGCTGCTTTGACTTGAACAGATTCTTCTAGCTGGGGTTTTATTCATGCCCATGTCAATTACAGATTTGAGGAGGGAGGGAGAGGGGGGAGGGAGAAGGTTGGTTTGGAGTTCTGCCATGGAAGAAACATAAGTGTTCCAATGTGTGATGATTCCGCTGATAAAGCTCCAGCCAAGCCTAAGTGGAGCAGTGGATTGATATCAAGAAGCCGACGGAATGCTGACCTTTCTAAATGTCATACAGGATAACATACAGGTTATGATCATAGACCTCACTTATAGTAAGTCTCGTATACTGTAGTCCTACATTACAGCCCATATCATATTAGACAGGATAGTAAGTCTCGTATACTGTAGTCCTACATTACAGCCCATATCATATTAGACAGGATAGTAAGTCTCATATTGTAGTCCTACATTACAGCCCATATTACATTAGACAGGATAGTAAGTCTCATATACTGTAGTCCTACATTACAGCCCATATCATAAGACAGGACCAGGAAAAACTCCCAGCCCTTTGAATAGTAGTAATCATCTATTTGCTCAAATCTGACCTGGCGACATGAGGTAAAACTCTAGAAACCACCTGTGAACTGTGACCCCATAGGTCACGTATCAGAAAATACTTTTGGTCCCTGCTCATAGTACTAGCCTTCTGTTTAAAGTGCAGCGTGGGAAACCCTGCTGTAGGATGCACTTTTGGCATCCTACAGCATCTTGTCATGCCAACGTAGTAAACTTAACTCGTCATCCCCCTAAGGCCTTCCCCTCTCAGGGTCACAAGTGTCAGCTGGGCATGGCATCGGAATGTCCAGCATGGCGATGGCCTATTTGGTCAGACAAACAACCTGTCACTACATTGACTTTGAATCTGTCGTCTTTCACTTGTAATAGTATTTTTGATATACCTACTGGCTGGTACTATGCACCCATATAACATACCTACTGGCTGGTACTATGCACCCATATAACATACCTACTGGCTGGTACTATGCACCCATATAACATACCTACTGGCTGGTACTATGCACCCATATAACATACCTACTGGCTGGTACTATGCACCCATATAACATACCTACTGGCTGGTACTATGCACCCATATAACATACCTACTGGCTGGTACTATGCACCCATATAACATACCTACTGGCTGGTACTATGCACCCATATAACATACCTACTGGCTGGTACTATGCACCCATATAACATACCTACTGGCTGGTACTATGCACCCATATAACATACCTACTGGCTGGTACTATGTACCCATATAATATACCTACTGGCTGGTACTATGCACCCATATAATATACCTACTGGCTGGTACTATGCACCCATATAATATACCTACTGGCTGGTACTATGCACCCATATAACATACCTACTGGCTGGTACTATGCACCCATATAACATACCTACTGGCTGGTACTATGCACCCATATAACATACCTACTGGCTGGTATTATGCACCCATATAACATACCTACTGGCTGGTATTATGCACCCATATAACATACCTACTGGCTGGTACTATGCACCCATATAACATACCTACTGGCTGGTACTATGTACCCATATAATATACCTACTGGCTGGTACTATGCACCCATATAATATACCTACTGGCTGGTACTATGCACCCATATAACATACCTACTGGCTGGTACTATGCACCCATATAACATACCTACTGGCTGGTACTATGCACCCATATAACATACCTACTGGCTGGTATTATGCACCCATATAACATACCTACTGGCTGGTATTATGCACCCATATAACATACCTACTGGCTGGTACTATGCACCCATATAACATACCTACTGGCTGGTACTATGTACCCATATAACATACCTACTGGCTGGTACTATGTACCCATATAACATACCTACTGGCTGGTACTATGTACCCATATAACATACCTACTGGCTGGTACTATGTACCCATATAATATACCTACTGGAGTCTGGCTCAGACATGTCATGTACGTACAGACAGACTGGTACTTTGTACATTAGCTCTCTGAGGGAAATGTATTAAAAGTGTCTTACAATAAAGTCAAAGAGATCTTGCTTTGTGTTGTTACGTACGCCTCTTGGAGGAGGGAACACAACACCCTGCTACACGCAACTCCCCGTGGAGTGAAAGAGGTATGTGACGGAAGTGCGGGTAAGGATGACAAAGGCAAAGAATTTACCGTTTACAGGGAATTTATTCCTTCACACTGTAATTTTGGGGAAAAGGGGGCTGAACAGAACCAAAGAAAGTAAAAGTCAAAGCCCCCTCTCTTTCCTTACCTGCCTACCCACAGCTTACCTAACTTAGCACCACCTGGCGCGCTCACCAAAATACAGGGGGTGGACAGTAAATACTACGGGTTATGTATGCCCGCAGGCCTCTTGCCTAAGCACTCCCTAGGTGCCTTCCCCTTCCCCCCTGGGAACAAACACAAATCACAAACAATTCAAATAATCAAAACAGTCCTTTGGATATAAACATTCCTCCACAGGGCCGGTTACAAAATACTGCAAAACCTGTCTGAGCAACAACTATCAGCTCTATCTCAGAAACAACCAACATTGGTGGGTTTAACCAAACACAAACAACCAAAACTGGGGTTTAACCAAACACAGGATCTAACCATCAGCTCTATACCATCAACACTAATCAAAACACAGGATCTAACCATCAGCTCTATACCATCAACACTAATCAAAACACAGGCTCTAACCATCAGCTCTATACCATCAACACTAATCAAAACACAGGCTCTAACCATCAGCTTCCTCTAAGAACAACCAACACAAGCTATCACCCTCAGCTCTCTAATGAGCAAAGGAACACTGGCTTATATACAGCTTCAGAAGGAGTCGGTAATTGAAGACAGCTGTGTCCTCTGACGAGAGGGCGGTGTCAGCTCCAATTAGCCATGGAGTCGACCAATCAGCTGCTTGGGGGATTCCAGGAAGCCATTTCCTGAAATACATACAAATACACAAACCACAACACAGAAACTGGGGAACGTAACATGTGTCCATACAAGGTCCCCTACTGTAAGTTAAAACTATTATAGCCGTGTCCCCTGCAACACAGAGAGGAACTGTGTCCCCTGCAACACAGAGAGGAACTGTGTCCCCTGCAACACAGAGAGGAACTGTGTCCCCTGCAACACAGAGAGGAACTTGCAGGGGGCTTAAGTAACTACCATGCACGCCAGCTCATAGCCGCCTATGCAGTCCCATTGAAACACACACACACACACACACACACTGGGTCGGGTCCAGACTACAGGGTAGCCCAGAGCTGTGTGTTGTGGCTCTTAATCTGAAACATCGTGTTAAGTTCCATTAGACCTGAAGGAGCAGCTTAGCAACGCAGAGCAGCAAAGACAAGAACCTTCCCTCTATTCCTCCATCCCTAACTCCCTCCCTCGTTCAAATCCAGGGGATAGAGGACTTGGGCAAAAAGAGAGGGAAAGAGAAAGGAAGGGAAAGAGACAGGGAGAAAATAAAGAAAGGGACAGAGAGAGAGACGGCAGGTACAGTAGATCTTTCTCTGCTGCTGGGTAACCCTCTTAAGTGGCCTGCGGTCATGTGACTGGAGTGATTGGTGAACAATCCCAGCTGTAGAGGTCTCTATCGCTTTCTCTCAATTCAATTCAATGTTTTTTATTGGCATGGGAAACATATGTTTACATGCTTTCTCACTCACTTGCTCTCTCTCTCTCTCTCTGTGTGAAAACAGTTCCAGCTGTAGTGGTCGGTCCCTTGCTCTCTCTCTGTTGGGTGGAAACCTCAAGCCATCTGGTTGAGGCCAGCCTGCTCTCTACCCCTCCCATCTCTAATACTGCCCCTCCCATCTCTAATACTGCCCCTCCCATCTCTAATACTGCCCCTCCCATTGCTAATACTGCCCCTCCCATTGCTAATACTGCCCCTCCCATCTCTAATACTGCCCCTCCCATTGCTAATACTGCCCCTCCCATTGCTAATACTGCCCCTCCCATCTCTAATACTGCCCCTCTCATCGCTAATACTGCCCCTCCCATCTCTAATACTGCCCCTCCCATTGCTAATACTGCCCCTCCCATTGCTAATACTGCCCCTCCCATCTCTAATACCGCCCCTCTCATCGCTAATACTGCCCCTTTCATTGCTAATACTGCCCCTCCCATTGCTAATACTGCCCCTCCCATCTCTAATACTGCCCCTCCCATCTCTAATACTGCCCCTCCCATCTCTAATACTGCCCCTCCCATTGCTAATACTGCCCCTCCCATTGCTAATACTGCCCCTCCCATCTCTAATACTGCCCCTCCCATCTCTAATACTGCCCTCCCATTGCTAATACTGCCCTCCCATTGCTAATACTGCCCTCCCATCTCTAATACCGCCTCTCATCGCTAATACTGCCCCTCCCATTGCTAATACTGCCCCTCCCATCTCTAATACTGCCCTCCCATTGCTAATACTGCCCCTCCCATTGCTAATACTGCCCCTCCCATCTCTAATACTGCCCCTCCCATCGCTAATACTGCCCCTCCCATTGCTAATACTGCCCCTCCCATCTCTAATACTGCCCCTCTCATCGCTAATACTGCCCCTCCCATCTCTAATACTGCCCCTCCCATTGCTAATACTGCCCTCCCATTGCTAATACTGCCCCTCCCATCTCTAATACCGCCTCTCATCGCTAATACTGCCCCTTTCATCGCTAATACTGCCCCTCCCATTGCTAATACTGCCCCTCCCATCTCTAATACTGCCCCTCCCATCTCTAATACTGCCCCTCCCATCTCTAATACTGCCCCTCCCATTGCTAATACTGCCCCTCCCATTGCTAATACTGCCCCTCCCATCTCTAATACTGCCCCTCCCATCTCTAATACTGCCCCTCCCATTGCTAATACTGCCCCTCCCATTGCTAATACTGCCCCTCCCATCTCTAATACCGCCCCTCTCATCGCTAATACTGCCCCTCCCATTGCTAATACTGCCCCTCCCATTGCTAATACTGCCCCTCCCATCTCTAATACTGCCCCTCCCATCTCTAATACTGCCCCTCCCATCTCTAATAAACCGAGGCTTAACCTAAAGGCGATCCACATGCTTCTCATCCGGAACAGTTTGTGCATATATTATGACGACATTTTGTGACGTTTTTGTTGGTTTTGGTCTTTTTCCCGGCTGATCACAACTACTTTTCTCGAGGCAGGCCGAAGACAAATACTGCACCAAACATTTTAGTCAGATATAAAATTGCATGACTAAGATCTACTCTGCAAAACCGTCAAAATGTATGACATTTCTTGAGTTATCTTAGATTAATTCTGACTATTTTGAGAAAGTGTATACTGGCTACGGCGCCTCAAGATGGACAAACAGTACTATTGCCGCTTTTTGCTTTTTCAAGCAAAGGTCTTTTAAGGATGTATGTGAGCACACTTGGCTAGGCGCCAGCCGAACCGAAGCATGCGGAAGCCTTTAACCTCCACAGCCACACCGCAAAGCAACCTGGGAGATGGTTTCTTACACTCTCTCTCATTAGTTGATCTTTTCCATTCATACCGTCATTAAATCCATGGCCCTTTTGCAGACATTGTTGTGCTCTCTCCTTCATTTGGCATGGCAACAAGTGGTTCAGGATGGTCAATAACACATGACATACTATAGCTGTTTCCAACTGTTGTGTGTTGTCATGCCAACTGGAACAGGATGAGACAACAGTCAGGGGAATGTATTCACTAACCCAGTCATGACCCTGATGGTCTAACAAAATATGAGTCTCTCTCTCGTTCGCTTTGTTTGTCTTTCTTTCCTGCTCTGTAGCACGTTCCATGTAGATAACAGCGTATGTGTGTGTGTGTGTCTGTGTATGTGTGTGTGTGTGTGTACACGATGGAAACAAAAATCTGTCCAGAGTCAGAGCGGGTCCTGACTCCTGTTGCTGGCGTCGGGGCGTTGACCAATCAGAGAGCAGCGTTTCCCACAGCAAATGACCTGATAGGATGGGCATCCTCTTCCTGCTTGGCAGACACGTTGCTGTTGTTTCCTCTCTGTCCGTCTGTCCCCTGTGGGACATGTCACTGTCACCTGTTATCCTGTAGTTCTGTCTGTTTATCTCTGTGTTTGAATTCTAATGCCATAGGAATGGCTTCTTTAGAAAAGGTCATGGTCAAATGAATTGACTTTGTATTTATACTTGACCTGGGGCTCTGCATACTCATGTCTCACTGTCTGTTTAGCATGCAGTTTGGTTAATGTGAATGCTGTTCAGAGGAATTCACTTATTTTGCAGTGATAGTCCTCTTTGACTTGTCTGTTTGCCGCTAGTTTGGTTTAAAAAAAAAAGTAAATGGTTCATGCTAGTTTGGATTCTTTTTAGTTGGAACATTTGTTGCCCACAGGGATAGACTTAGTTTGTGTGTATTCATAACTTGGGGCTCTGCATCTGTGCTCAGTAGTAGTTTGCAACACGACTTAAAACTATTGTTTTCCCACAGTCCAATTAGACTTCAGAATAACTGTTCCCTTTGGGATGATAAACCTTTCCACCACTAAATGTTCTGGACTTGTTTTCAACATATCTGTCCTGTTTCCACCTCGTCTTTTAGTTTAGTTCAGTGTGAAACCGCTGTCACACGAAGCAATTTGGACACAATTACTGTTGCAGTTACAGGTTGCAAGCGACATTATCTCGAGCAACTTGAATGATGCATGATGCAACTGTCAGGTCTCTATTCTAAACCCCTCTCTCTCTCTCTCTCTCTCTCTCTCTCTCTCTCTCTCTCTCTCTCTCTCTCCTCGTTCCAGTGAGAAGCAGAGCTCGATCAGAGCAGCATAGGAAGCAGGCATGAGCGCAGGCGGCCGTCACGCCGTGGTGACCACCCCTCCCACGCCCAGCGGAGGACCCGGTGGTCCTAAGGAACGATACTTCGACCGCATCGACCCCAACGATCCCGAGTACCTGAGAGAGAGGAACATGTCACCTGACCTCAGACAGGACTTCAATATGATGGAACAGAAGAAGAGAGTCACACAGATACTACAGAGTCCTGTAAGTATGAGAGAGGGAGAGAGAGGGGGGGAGGGATAGAGAGGAGAGTCACACAGATACTACAGAGTCCTGTAAGTATGAGAGAGGGAGAGAGAGGGGGAGAGGGATAGAGAGGAGAGTCACACAGATACTACAGAGTCCTGTAAGTATGAGAGAGGGAGAGAGAGGGGGGGAGGGATAGAGAGGAGAGTCACACAGATACTACAGAGTCCTGTAAGTGAGGGGTGGGACTGTGTGTGTGTGTGTGTGTGTAGGGGAGAGAAAGAAACAGAGAGGTGCATCTGGCCTGATTCTCATTTTGACGTCAAGAGGACAGTTGATATTGTTCACCAATTGTTGGGAATTGGACATATTCTATTTGTGAATGAGAGTTTCCCTGCTTTTTTGCCGGCGGTTGCCATTTCAAACCCCTTAGGGGTTAACACACTGACATTGTGATAGAGGCCACAGAAACACTCCAGCAGTCAGCAGACTGTTTCAGCCCAGCAGACCCAACATCACTGCCAGAGTCTACCTACCACACCCTTTCACATAAACAGGATAGCTTACTAGCCCTGCAACATACAGCATGGCCTCCACTGTTATCTGTAAACTCTGTAGTCTGTTCTCCAAGCCCCTAACTCATTCAGATGTTTGTTTACCTGCAGGTATTGACTCAAGGCAGGGCATGTCTGTAGCTTTCGGCTGTGCGTGTGTCCGAGTGTGTGTGCTTGCGCTGGTGTAGCCATGTCCTATTTAAAGTGTTAAATGGGATCCACATTCTACACATGCCACCGCGGGTTCTTTGGCGCGCTTTTAAACCAGCTGTCAAGAGATCAGGAGACGAGCACAGAGAGAGTCTCTCTGCTTTAAACTTCACTTTTGTGTGTGTCTTTTGTCTGAAAATGTCTATGTTGAAGGGGTGTGTGTGTGTGTGTGTGTGTGTGTGTGTGTGTGTGTGTGTGTGTGTGTGTGTGTGTGTGTGTGTGTGTGTGTGTGTGTGTGTGTGTGTGTGTGTGTGTGTGTGTGTGTGCCTGCCTACGTGAGTATGTGCGTACTGTGTGTGTGGGTATGTTATTATTTTGATTGTGTGTGAGCCACAGCCTAAACCTATGAACTAACAACAGGTAACTTCCCAGAGGGCATATTGTTGCCATCTGTCTCATGTGGGTTAGCTGGTTCCAACACTAGTGTAACACTACTCTCTCACAACAACAACAATAAACATGTCTCCCTCCAGCACTCTGCCTCTCCATCTCTCTCTCTCTCTCTCTCTCTCTCTCTCTCTCTCACCCTCTCTCTCTTTCTCTCTCTCTCTCTCACCCTCTCTCTCTCTCTCTCTCTCTCTCTCTCTCTCTCTCTCTCTCTCTCTCTCTCTCTCTCTCTCACCCTCTCTCTCTTTCTCTCGCTCTCTTTCTCTCTCTCTCACCCTCTCTCTCTTTCTCTCGCTCTCTTTCTCTCGCTCTCTTTCTCTCTCTCTCTAGCAGCACCCACCCACGCGCTCCAGCAGGTACAGTGGGGCAAAAAAGTATTTAGTCAGCCACCAATTGTGAAAGTTCTCTCACTTAAAAAGATGAGAGAGGCCTGTAATTTTCATCATAGGTACACTTCAACTATGACAGACAAAATGAGGGAAAAAAATCCAGAAAATCACATTGTAGGATTTTTAATGAATTTATTTGCAAATTACAAGCAAGATTTCTGGCTCTCACAGACCTGTAACTTCTTCTTTAAGAGGCTCCTCTGTCCTCCACTCGTTACCTGTATTAATGGCACCTGTTTGAACTTGTTATCAGTATAAAAGACACCTGTCCACAACCTCAAACAGTCACACTCCAAACTCCACTATGGCCAAGACCAAAGAGCTGTCAAAGGACACCAGAAACAAAATTGTAGACCTGCACCAGGTTGGGAAGACTGAATCTGCAATAGGTTAGCACCTTGGTTTGAAGAAATCAACTGTGGGAGCAATTATTAGGAAATGGAAGACATACAAGACCACTGATAATCTTCCTCGATCTGGGGCACCACGAAGATCTCACCCGTGGGGTCAAAATGATCACAAGAATGGTGAGCAAAAATCCCAGAACCACACGGGGGGACCTAGTGAATGACTTGCAGAGAGCTGGGACCAAAGTAACAAAGCCTACCATCAGTAACACACTACGCCGCCAGGGACTCAAATCCTGCAGTGCCAGACGTGTCCCCCTGCTTATGCCAGTACATGTTCAGGCCCGTCTGAAGTTTGCTAGAGAGCATTTGGATGATCCAGATGAGGATTGGGAGAATGTCAGATGAAACCAAAATAGAACTTTTTGGTAAAAACTCAACTCGTCGTGTTTGGAGGACAAAGAATGCTGAGTTGCATCCAAAGAACACCATACCTACTGTGAAGCATGGGGGTGGAAACATCATGCTTTGGGGCTGTTTTTTCTGCAAAGGGACCAGGACGACTGATCCGTGTAAAGGAAAGAATGAATGGGGCCATGTATCGTGAGATTTTGAGTGAAAACCTCCTTCCATCAGCAAGGGCATTGAAGATGAAACGTGGCTGGGTCTTTCAGCATGACAATGATCCCAAACACACCGCCCGGGCAACGAAGGAGTGGCTTCGTAGAAGCATTTCAAGGTCCTGGAGTGGCCTAGCCAGTCTCCAGATCTCAACCCCATAGAAAATCTTTGGAGGGAGTTGAAAGTCCGTGTTGCCCAGCGACAGCCCCAAAACATCACTGCTCTAGAGGAGATCTGCATGGAGGAATGGGCCAAAATACCAGCAACAGTGTGTGAAAACCTTGTGAAGACTTACAGAAAACGTTTGACCTCTGTCATTGCCAACAAAGGGTATATAACAAAGTATTGAGATAAACTTTTGTTATTGACCAAATACTTATTTTCCACCATAATTTGCAAATAAATAAATAAAAAATCCTACAATGTGATTTTCTGGATTTCTTTTTCTAATTTCGTCTGTCATAGTTGAAGTGTACCTATGATGAAAATTACAGGCCTCTCTCATCTTTTTAAGTTGGAGAACTTGCACAATTGGTGGCTGACTAAATACTTTTTTGCCCCACTGTATATCTCACTGGTCACCCCCAAAGCCAATTCCTCCTTTGGCTGCCTTTCCTTCCAGTTCTCTGCTGCCAATGACTGGAACGAACTACAAAAATCTCTGAAACTGGAGACACTTATCTCCCTCACCAGCTTTAAGCACCAGCTGTCAGAGCAGCTCACAGATCACTGCACCTGTATATAGCCCATCTGTAAATAGCCCAACCAACTACCTCATCCCCTACTGTATTTATTTATTTATCTTGATCTTTTTGACCCCAATTTTTCTACTTTGCACATTCATCTACTGCACATCTACCATTCCAGTGTTTAAATGCTATATTGTAATTACTTTGCCACCATGGCCTATTTATTGCCTTACCTTCCTTATCCTACCTCATTTGCACACATTGTATATAGATTTGCTTTTCTACTGTATTATTGACTGTATGTTTGTTTTACTCCATGTGTAACTCTGTGTTGTTGTATGTGTTGAACTGGTTTGCATTATCTTGGCCAGGTCACTTGTTCTCAACTTGCCTACCTGGTTAAATAATGGTGAAATAAATAAATTAATAAATATACAGTATACCATATGGAGAATAGAAGCTGGTGTTCTCCCTGACCATGTCACAACACCAGGTAAACTGGTCTATAGGACCCAGAGTTCTCCCTGACCATGTCACAACACCAGGTAAACTGGTCCAGGACCCAGAGTTCTCCCTGACCATGTCACAACACCAGGTAAACTGGTCTATAGGACCCAGAGTTCTCCCTGACCATGTCACATCACCAGGTAAACTGGTCCAGGACCCAGAGTTCTCCCTGACCATGTCTCATCACCAGGTAAACTGGTCCAGGACCCAGAGTTCTCCCTGACCATGTCACATCACCAGGTAAACTGGTCTATAGGACCCAGAGTTCTCCCTGACCATGTCACAACACCAGGTAAACTGGTCTATAGGACCCAGAGTTCTCCCTGACCATGTCACATCACCAGGTAAACTGGTCTATAGGACCCAGAGTTCTCCCTGACCATGTCACAACACCAGGTAAACTGGTCCAGGACCCAGAGTTCTCCCTGACCATGTCTCATCACCAGGTAAACTGGTCTATAGGACCCAGAGTTGTCCTTGACCATGTCACAACACCAGGTAAACTGGTCCAGGACCAGAGTTCTCCCTGACCATGTCACAACACCAGGTAAACTGGTCTATAGGACCCAGAGTTCTCCCTGACCATGTCTCATCACCAGGTAAACTGGTCTATAGGACCCAGAGTTCTCCCTGACCATGTCACAACACCAGGTAAACTGGTCTTTTGGACCCAGAGTTCTCCCTGACCATGTCACATCACCTGGTAAACTGGTCTATAGGACCCAGAGTTCTCCCTGACCATGTCACATCACCAGGTAAACTGGTCCAGGACCCAGAGTTCTCCCTGACCATGTCACATCACCAGGTAAACTGGTCTATAGGACCCAGAGTTCTCCCTGACCATCACATCACCAGGTAAACTGGTCCGGGGCCAAAGTTATCCCTGACCATGTCACATCACCAGGGAAACTGGTCTGTAGGACCCAGAGTTTTCCCTGAACATGCCACATTTTTTCTCTCCTGGATTGATCACGTAGTCAGGAAAAACTCCTGGTCCTATAACAATGGGCCAATAGACATAGAATAGAGAGAATAACTGTGCACTGGTTTCCTACGTGGCGTCATTTCCTCCCAGTCACACTAGTTCCTATGGAGTCGTGGGCTGTGTCTGAAATGATACCTTTTTCCCTATATAGTGCACTACTCTTGACTAGTGCCCTTAGGGATCCCATAGGGCTCTGGTCAAAAGTAGTGCATTATATAGGGAATAGGGTCCCATTTCAGACTCATTCCCACCCAGTCACATGGCTGCATGGGAACAAGACTATAGGTCTATATACGTGACCCATCTCAACCAATCAGATATGCACGTCTCGGTCGGTGGAGCACAGCAAAGCTCACATAGTCTGAGTGATTTAGTGATGCGATGCGGCAAATAGGGAAGCAGTGTGTGTGTGTGTGTGTGTGTGTGTGTGTGTGTGTGTGTGTGTGTGTGTGTGTGTGTGTGTGTGTGTGTGTGTGTGTGTGTGTGTGTGCAGTTGGGTTGTGTATATTTACTGCTACTGCGGTTTGGGAGAAGGAAGCAGACTTTTATTTCTTCTTCTCAGGCTTAAAATGACTGGATAATTTATAGAGCCTCCCTGACTCCAAGCCTCTGTGAGAGGAGAGGAAGTGTTTCATCCATGCTTTCTGTTGTTGTTCTCTTCATAACTTTTAACATCTCATTCTGAAGAACATTAGCATGCGTACTCTCAGAGGAACCTTTGAAACTCCAAACTGGAAGCTTTTCTGAGAGACTCTCCCATTTAGTTTGGCATTTAGGTTATAGAGCAGTGCTGCTTAGATAACTTTTGTGCTGACATTTACACGATCTTTCAATGAGAGACCAAGAAGTAGAGAGAGACGGAAAGACAGAGAGAAGAAGAGAAAAAGAGAGAGGGATACGGAGAGAGCGAGAGACAGAGATAGAGATTTCAGCTGTACATTCAAGATGATGCTGTACTGAAGTATTGAGATGTTAGGCTGGGCAGTACAAACCCCCAGGGAGGAAAGCGCTTGTCAAAAGTAGTGCACTATATAGGGAATAGGGTGCCAGCTGGAATGTATCTTTATTGGTCTGCCAGACAGTTCCTCCCTGCAGGCAGTGTTGCAGCTGGAATGGGGGACCGATTTGTACTGATGCACACTTCAATAGCATTGATTGGCTGGCACTTGCTCCCACTCTCTCGGTCTCTCTCTCTCAATTCAATTTAAGGGCTTTATTGGCATGGGAAACATATGTTAACATTGCTAAAGCAAGTTAACATATCTCTCTCTCTCTCTCGGTCTCTCTCTCTCTCTCTCTCTCGCTCTCTCCCACCTTGCAACACAGTCCACATGAAAGAGTATCATTGTGCTGACTGAACTAGCAAGGTTGTTGGGAGTGTGTCTAGTTGTAATTACAGGGTATGCTATGATTCACTTGGTGTGTGTGTGTGTGTGTCTTTAACCGTGAGTATTTATTTGACCAGATTGTGTGTCTGGATGAGATAGTGGTGTCATAAACCCCTTTCATCCCCTCACATCACACACAATACGGTCGATAGCAAACCCAGCTACACTCTAGTCGTAAATGTTTGTTGTCCTTTCCCACGCTACAGGGTTCAGCTGCATCCCAGCGGTCGTACCTGTCTGTCAGCAGCCGTGGAGTCAGCAGGAAGAAGATCATCCCAACAAATAGATGAATGCTAGGCTGATTTCTTTTAACAACATGTTAGGTCATCCAGAAATATAACATACTGTAGATGTGCTGTGTAACATGTATATACTGAAGGATTTAATATAGTGCTGTTTATTCTGATACAATTAAAAGGGGAAGTCTTTGGAGTTATTCTCCTCATCGTAGCCCTTGTGTCAGACTGACCCGACGGACTCTTTGGTCAGTGTGTATCCTCAAAGAGCTTTCTTCTCACAATGAATGCTATTGGACCAGCTCCAATCTGCAGGTCTTAATAATGAGAGAGAACGTCCTCCCATACGCTCCAACCAATAACTGTAGAGGCGTGGCTTGTGAAAGTGGGAAAACTCTGTGACCGTGGCTTGGCTTTTCAGTTTAGTGTTTTTTTTTCCTCAGGCAGGATGGTGGACAGCTATCCATGTCAAGAGAAGGACCCCAGGCCTTCTCTCAATGTTAAGACAGAATTATGGCACAGGTTTGCCTCGCGGGTTTAAACACACACACACCACAGCAGCTAGCTAACATGCTCTTCCGTGAGCTGTAGCTGTGTTTTATTTTAGTCTGTCTGCAGAGGATTAGAGGGTTGAAAAAGGTGTGCGTGCGTGCGTGCGTGGGTGCGTGTGTGTGTGCGTGGGTGTGTCATACGCACGTGCAGAGGCCTTTTCCAGTAAAAGACTATTAAGACTGATGCAGATTCAGAAGTAATGAAGGCAGTTGTAATCAAGTTCCGCACACAGGATCCCCCCCAGGCCTGATAAATAGAACCATGGGAGCAGTATGGAGTTTATGACAAGTCTTTTCACTCCAGCCTGTAACAGCACAGTCAACAGTAGAATAGAAAAGTCCAGAACAAACCCCAAGCCCAGCAGACACCCTATCCACATCCGCACCACTGCAGTGCAGCAACCAGACCTAGCCAAAACCGTCACTATGGCAACAGGGCCCCGAAGGACAGCGGAATGTTTGGCCCCGACTCAGAAGCCCTAGAGTTATACTGGCTCTGTGTTCTGTTCTGTGTTCCCAGGGGATTCTGTAGAGATTTTACAATACCAGCCCCACAAGGGGAGAAATGAATTGACCCAATCCCATCCGCAAACAATAATGGACTATCCCATGGGGCCAGCCGGCTAGAGAAGAGTAGACTGTCAGAAATGTTTTGTGTTTATGGTGAGACTCTGAATCTATACCCAGGTTGTTGTGGAGTTGACTACTCTTATGCAAGTGTGTGTGTCTGTGAGAGACATAGAATAAAAACATTAATATTGGATGTGTTCCTATTTAGGAAGTCATTGTACTGAAATGGTATCACGTCCTATTTCTTCCCCCTCTCTGAATCTTGTTTTTAAGAGATGCGCTGTAAGACGTTTATAAGAGTTGACCCAGGTCACTAAGTAACAGAACAACGGTTCCTCTCTTGCAAAAGAAAGAGTTGCAACATGGTGGCCCATCCCGTTCAGTTTATTGGCTTTTGATTTCTTTTTATAGTTTATCTAGCTAACATTTGATATGTAATAATAGGGATTTTTCTGATTCATGTGTTTCAGTACATCAAGACGAACCATGCTATTGTAAACAGTTTATCTCTCAAATTATAGTGTTGTTTTTATAAAGAGAATGAGATGTAATGGGATATCAAAGTTATTGCCTAGTAACTCTTGTACTGGGCATAATTCATTTGATGACTCATGAGGTTAAATATAGTCAACACTGGTAAATCTAAGCCTTACTGTTGAAGAGTGTGTGGGCGGTGTGTTTGTGTGTGACTCGCCTCAGTTTCCTTGATCCTTAGCTCTACCTGTTCTAGTTCCAGTTGTGGCAGTGCTTTGGGAGCAGCACTGGGTCACAGTCAGGAAGGGAGGTGAACAGAGAAAGAGATGGAGAGGAAGAAAAAGAAGACAGAATGGGGTAAAGAAGGGTGTGTAGTAGTGTGCAGGTATCAGTACTGCTGTAAGTAGTGTGTAGTAGTGTGCAGGTATCAGTACTGCTGTAAGTAGTGCCGGGGGACTTGAGGGCGTGGAGATTACAGATGGATAGACCTCTCTGTCCCTGGTCAGCCAGCCAGTTTAGACCAGTCAGTCAGTCTGGGTTTACTGAGAGAGTGACAACCAAGGACCTCCAGTCTAATCTGTGATTGTTTCTCTCTTCTTCATTTTGAATTTCTCTCCCTCTCTCTCCCCCCTCGTCTCCAGGCCTTTAAGGATGAGTTGGAGGGGCTGATTGAGGAGCAGAAGAAGAAAGGCAACAACCCCACTGGTCTCCTGGCCCTCAGACAGATCGCTGACTTCTTCATGTCTTCATCTGTGGCTGGCTTCAGCACCTCACCCCTTAGTAAGTAGTAGTGTTGGTACGGCCAGTAACCCCCCTCAGTAAGTAGTAGTGTTAGTACGGCCCGTAACCCCCCTTAGTAAGTAGTAGTGTTGGTACGGCCAGTAACCTCTCTCAGTAAGTAGTAGTGTTGGTACGGCCAGTAACCTCTCTCAGTAAGTAGTAGTGTTGGTACGGCCCGTAACCCCCCTCAGTAAGTAGTAGTGTTGGTACGGCCCATAACCCCCCTCAGTAAGTAGTAGTGTTGGTACGGCCAGTAACCCCCCTCAGTAAGTAGTAGTGTTGGTACGGCCAGTAACCTCTCTCAGTAAATAGTAGTATTGGTACGGCCCGTAACTCCCCTCAGTAAGTAGTAGTGTTGGTACGGCCCATAACCCCCCTCAATAAGTAGTAGTGCTGGTACGGCCCATAACCCCCCTCAGTAAGTAGTAGTGTTGGTACGGCCCATAACCCCCCACAGTAAGTAGTAGTGTTGGTACGGCCCGTAACCCCTCAGTAAGTAGTAGTGTTGGTACGGCCAGTAACCTCTCTCAGTAAGTAGTAGTGTTGGTACGGCCCATAACCCCCCTCAGTAAGTAGTAGTGTTGGTACGGCCCATAACCCCCCTCAGTAAGTAGTAGTGTTGGTACGGCCAGTAACCCCCCTCAGTAAGTAGTAGTGTTGGTACGGCCAGTAACCCCCCTCAGTAAGTAGTAGTGTTGGTACGGCCAGTAACTCCCCTCAGTAAGTAGTAGTGTTGGTACGCCAGTAACTCCTCAGTAAGTAGTAGTGTTGGTACGCCCGTAACTCCTCAGTAAGTAGTAGTGTTGGTACGGCCCGTAACCCCCCTCAGTAAGTAGTAGTGTTGGTACGGCCCATAACCCCCCTCAGTAAGTAGTAGTGTTGGTACGGCCCATAACCCCCCTCAGTAAGTAGTAGTGTTGGCACGCCCATAACCCCCTCAGTAAGTAGTAGTGTTGGTGCGGCCCATAACCCCCCTCAGTAAGTAGTAGTGTTGGTACGGCCCATAACCCCCCTCAGTAAGTAGTAGTGTTGGTACGGCCAGTAACCTCTCTCAGTAAGTAGTAGTGTTGGTACGGCCAGTAACCTCTCTCAGTAAGTAGTAGTGTTGGTATGGCCCGTAACCCCCCTCAGTAAGTAGTAGTGTTGGTACGGCCAGTAACCTCTCTCAGTAAATAGTAGTATTGGTACGGCCCGTAACTCCCCTCAGTAAGTAGTAGTGTTGGTACGGCCCATAACCCCCCTCAATAAGTAGTAGTGTTGGTACGGCCCATAACCCCCCTCAGTAAGTAGTAGTGTTGGTACGGCCCATAACCCCCCACAGTAAGTAGTAGTGTTGGTACGGCCCATAACCCCCCTCAGTAAGTAGTAGTGTTGGTACGGCCAGTAACCCCCCTCAGTAAGTAGTAGTGTTGGTACAGCCAGTAACTCCCCTCAGTAAGTAGTAGTGTTGGTACGGCCCATAACCCCCCTCAGTAAGTAGTAGTGTTGGTACGGCCAGTAACCCCCTCAGTAAATAGTAGTGTTGGTACAGCCAGTAACCCCCCTCAGTAAGTAGTAGTGTTGGTACGGCCAGTAACCCCCCTCAGTAAGTAGTAGTGTTGGTATGGCCCATAACCCCCTCAGTAAGTAGTAGTGTTGGTACGGCCCGTAACCCCCCTCAGTAAGTAATAGTGTTGGTACGGCCAGTAACCTCCCTCAGTAAGTAGTGTTGGTACGGCCCATACCCCCCCTCAGTAAGTAGTAGTGTTGGTACGGCCAGTAACCCCCCTCAGTAAGTAGTAGTGTTGGTACGGCCCGTAACCCCCCTCAGTAAGTAATAGTGTTGGTACGGCCAGTAACCTCTCTCAGTAAGTAGTAGTGTTGGTATGGCCCGTAACCCCCCTCAGTAAGTAGTAGTGTTGGTACGGCCCATAACCCCCCTCAGTAAGTAGTAGTGTTGGTACGGCCAGTAACCCCCCTCAGTAAGTAGTAGTGTTGGTACGGCCAGTAACCTCTCTCAGTAAATAGTAGTATTGGTACGGCCCGTAACTCCCCTCAGTAAGTAGTAGTGTTGGTACGGCCCATAACCCCCCTCAATAAGTAGTAGTGTTGGTACGGCCCATAACCCCCCTCAGTAAGTAGTAGTGTTGGTACGGCCCATAACCCCCCACAGTAAGTAGTAGTGTTGGTACGGCCCATAACCCCCCTCAGTAAGTAGTAGTGTTGGTACGGCCAGTAACCCCCCTCAGTAAGTAGTAGTGTTGGTACAGCCAGTAACTCCCTCAGTAAGTAGTAGTGTTGGTACGCCCATAACCCCCTCAGTAAGTAGTAGTGTTGGTACGACCAGTAACCCCCTCAGTAAATAGTAGTGTTGGTACAGCCAGTAACCCCTCAGTAAGTAGTAGTGTTGGTGCGGCCAGTAACCCCCTCAGTAAGTAGTAGTGTTGGTATGGCCCATAACCCCCCTCAGTAAGTAGTAGTGTTGGTACGGCCCGTAACCCCCCTCAGTAAGTAATAGTGTTGGTACGGCCAGTAACCTCCCTCAGTAAGTAGTGTTGGTACGGCCCATACCCCCCCTCAGTAAGTAGTAGTGTTGGTACGGCCAGTAACCCCCCTCAGTAAGTAGTAGTGTTGGTACGGCCCGTAACCCCCCTCAGTAAGTAATAGTGTTGGTACGGCCAGTAACCTCCCTCAGTAAGTAGTGTTGGTACGGCCCATAACCCCCTCCCCTTTGTGAGTAGTAGTGGTAGGACACGCCGTAGCAAAACATGTAGCAAAGTAAAATGAAAATTTGCATTTCTTATTGAATGTTCAGGTAATCCCTCCCTATTTCGGTCCGTTTTTCAGTTTTCTTCTGTTTGGTGCCTAATGAAAACAATCCTGGTGGTACGGCCCATCACCCCCCTCAGGGAGTAGTGCTGTTGGTACAGCCCGTCACCCAGGCAATGTCCAACTGCCACTCACTGGAGCTGCATACCATACTATTGACTTTCAACTAGGCCAATATTTTTAACTCTATTGTTTTTGAAAAGTGGAGACTTCCAAATCTGTATAGGCACACACACACACACACACACACACACACACTTGGTAGAACGCACGCTCATACACAGAAACACGCACACTATCTATCAGTAACCTGTCCCTCCTAGCTGACTCTGGAAAAGCCTTGCATATTTCCCTCTGTTTTCATCCCCTGTTCAGTCCAGGTTTCCACATGTGAAGTCTGTTTCCAATCATGCAATTACAGACCTCAGAATGTGGAACTAATGATGAATTACCACGACAACCACTGTAGTATAGAGTCCTCAGTTATACCTCATATATCCCATAATATGTCCACATAATAACACCTCTAATCTCAGCCACCAGCAGGAAGTTATGTAATTTGCTGTAATTTGTTGTAAATGAGGAATGAAAAGGATAAGATTGTCAAGTATTATTTATGACTTAAGAAATATGTTAAGTAAGATTATTGAATGATTTAAAATGTACTGTAACTACATCGAATTTTCTTTGATATTAACATTGCCAGTGTCAAAGGACGACTTGTTGCTATTTGTATCCACTGTCCAGTGTAGAGCACTCTATAGTAAATCAGTTGGTTAGATGAGACGAACCCAGATGGATTCTGTCTCGGATGGTTATTATCTGTCATTAACAACTGATCTGAAATCTGTTTAGTATCTTGTCTCTCTAAATAAAATATGTATTGAATTGGTTTCCTCTTAGAACAGTTGATGTACTTAGTGCTTAGAATGGAGAGCGCATGGTTTGTCTCGATTCGCAGGCTGTAGGTAATCTAATATGCAGGCTGTGAGTATTGATTGTTAATGATTCATGTCATTATTCAGATATTCATATTGATAATTATACAGAGAACAAGACAGCTATCAATCCCTACACTCAACAATAAAAGAAACAGATTTTTAACCCTCTCTGCTTTGCTTTCTCTGCTCACCCCCTCTCCAGGCCTTGGAATGGTCACTCCCATCAACGACATGTATGGAGTGGAGTCTACCACTCTGGTGAAGGGGGAGAAGCAGACACGCTGCAAGCTGGCCAGCCTCTACAGACTGGTGGACCTGTTCAGCTGGGCACACTTCGCCAGCTCTTACATCACAGTAAGACAACCATTAGATAATCATATAATCACCTTTATCAGAACCTGTTCAGCTGGGCACACTTCGCCAGCTCCTGCATCACAGTTAGAAATAAACCTTGCAGTAACCTCATTCATGACCGTGTCATAACTCATCATAAACCTATTCTGTAGAACTGTGTTTTGAGACATACTGCAAGCAGGTATGTGTCATCTGAGTTCTGTTTATCCCCAGCCTACAGGACTACCCTCAGGATATGTTTTCAAGACACATACAACTGTGTGCCCGTCCTTTTGTTTGGGAGCAGTGTGTTTGAGCATCAGGTTCCTAAGGTTCTGCTTGTGTCAGCAGCAGCACTGTGAAGGTCATAACAAGGGGTTTGAACGTTGTTGTGTCCAGGTCCGAGTCAGCAAAGAGCAGGACCACATCCTCATCATCCCCAGAGGGCTGTCATTCGCTGAGGCATCCGCATCCAACCTGGTAAGTCCAATCACAACGCACCAGGAAGCACATGCACCCAATAACAACCAACAAACCTGTACCCAGTCAGGAGTGAGCTCTCTTTTTAGATGTGTGCTGGGCTGTGTTCAGTAGTACCAAACAGGAGAAAAGGTTTGGAAATGGAAGAGCAACTATCTCTGATATTATCCAATATGAATGCTCATTGTCCTTCGCCAATTCAAACCATTTTATCCCATTTGATCCTACTGAAAACAGCCCAGGTTGGAGGTGTAGTCTGTGTGTTTGTGCCAGTAAGCCGATATACTGCGCCATGTGGAGTAAAAGATTCTGGCAGCCCTTCTCACAAACCCAGCACAACAGCGCCAACACTTAATCATCCGTCTATTTCCTTGAATTATTTGAGAGAGAACTATTGGATTAGCAGAAATCTAACATTCTGGCACAGAGGCTGACACACACTGGTCTGTGTTTTGTCAAGCCACAGAGGTCAGGGGAGTAGAGTAATGTGCTTGATATGGCGAATACAATGTTATCCTGCAGTTACATTACTGTATCTCTTCATTGGTGAGATTGGGATATTTCTGACTGTGGGAATTCCTACTGTATGTTACTTTTTGAAGAGTATTTTATCACTGACTGTTCGCTGCGTCTGTTATTGTCCATGTTATTGTCTGACTGGCTACCATGTGATTGTCTGACTGGCTACCATGTTATTGTCTGACTGGCTACCATGTTATTGTCTGACTGGCTGCCATGTTATTGTCTGACTGGCTGCCATGTTATTGTCTGACTGGCTGTCATTGTCTCTGCTCTAGTAGCATGTCAGTGGTGGTAGTGAATGCTGGGTAATGTTGATGTCCTTGTCTAGTTTTGCTGCAGAACCACTGGTGTTGGCTCGGGGAAGTGCTTTACAAGCTTCTATTAGTTTCTATTTGCTGTTCTAAGAAGAAAAAAAAGAATGGCCTCCCCTGTAGGTCACTCACTCACTCACTCACTCACTCACTCACTCCAAGCACCTGTTTCTGTGACACATCAAGTGCACTGCAGGTGAACAATCAGAGTGAGTTGTTGACAGGTGGGACTAACAAGCATCACTCAGCTCAGCTGTCTGACAGGCCGGGGCTCAGACTGGATCAGTAACTCAGTAGAGAGAGAGAGAAAAAGAAAGGGAGAGAGAGAGCAGAGAGAGACAGAGACAGACAGAGGGAAGATCTCAATTGCATTTTTCTCTCTCCTCGTCTCCTTCTCAAAACCTATTGGAGGAGAAAGCCAGAGGTCCCTCCCCTCCGACCTTCTCCTCCAGTGGGTTTTGAGAAGGAGATGAGGCGAGAGGACACGAGGAGAATGAAATTGAGATCTTTCCAGAGAGAAGAATAACTAGGCTAAATGTCATTGTAAAGAGATACAGAACTCTTCACACCAATGTTAACTTAGTGATGACTGAATTGAATGAAGAATGTTGGTCTGAACTGAATTAGTTCACAACTTATATTTGGAAGTTGAAAAGATCCTACTCCTAGTATACGTTTGGTTTCTCTTGGTTGATGCCGTCACAAACGGCAGAGTAACATTTAGAAACGTAATCTTTACTGTGGTACTGTAGTCACACACACACAGAAAGCTTTGTCTCTGTGAGATGACTGAGACTACTATACTCCAGCTGGCTACTATACTCCAGCTGGCTTCTATGCTCCAGCTGACTACTGTGCTTCAGCTGACTACTGTACTCCAGCTGACTACTGTACTCCAGCTGGCTGCCGTCTGGCTGCCGTCCTCCAGCTGGCTGCCGCACTCCAGCTGGCTGCCGCACTCCAGCTGACTGCCGCACTCCAGCTGACTGCCGTACTCCAGCTGGCGAGTAAAGGCCTCCTTTCTCTCTTTCTCTACGGGTCTGTTATGGGTTTGAACCCACTAGGGGGAGGGTTTTAGAGGTAACTTACTGAGAGAAAGGAAGTCATCCAGAGCTCAGTGTGTGAGAGGTCGCTGTGGGGTGAAAGGTCACTGAAAGGTCACGGGGGGGTCAGGGTTGATATTCTGGGCTCTTGCTGGGTTCAGCTGTCTGAGCTAGAAGGCGAAGGAGAGGATACCTGTAGGAAGACAGCTGGCCCTATGATTAAAGTTTGATTATGTTGTGTTATTGTTTCATTAGTAGTTAGGATGGGAACTGAGAAGTAAAGAGACATTCCACTCCGTTAGCTCTCATGGTCTTTGATACGAGGATTAGTAGTTTGATTGATAGTTAGTTGGATCATCATTGTTGTCATCATCGTTGTAGTTGTTTTGAAAGGATTACCTGTTTGACTCCATGCTCCAAGCCAATCACCCAGCAGGCAGTCCTTCTGATAAGCCGGGCGTTCACATCCAAACACAGTCCCTCTCTCTGACGTACCATACTCCCATTACAGGGCTTATTCAATTTAGCCCCATCGAAAAGCAATATGAAGCAAGGATCTGTTCGCTAGCTATTGGATGATCTATCTACATCCCAAATGGCACCCTATTCCCTACATAGGGCCCTACATTTGACCAGATCCCATTTGGGATTGCCATTTGGGATTGAGACTGTGTTACGTCCTCTAGCTCGCCTTCCTGTAACCCCAGAATGATCCCTAGGGTATGATGCACTTAGAAAACACTTACATGACATATAATACAATAGATGTATACTCAGAAATCAGGTTTCCAAATTAGATTTGGGGATCATTTTAGTCTCACAAGAGTTGGGTCACAATAAGTAAAGAATTCTGGCCAGCTGCTGCTATTGAAGTTGGAAGGTCTCCATTGAAAATAGTACAATAGAGGGAGAGGGAGAGGGGAAGGGAGGGGAGGGAGAGGGGGAGAGAGAGAAGACACTCTCTTCTGGCTGAACTGTCCACTGAGATTCACGTCATATCTGGGGTGGGGTTAGGAGGTAAAAATGTAGCTCTGTGATTGGTTCAACTCAAAGGACCCCAAAGAATTCAACAATATCATGTGAACTCCATAGACATGTGGGTCAACTCTCCTCTATGTCCAACAAGCTGATAGCTTCCAAGGGGTCTGCTGCCTTTGTACGTCGTTATCGCAGAATGCATCAGCCTGCGTCACATTTTATATTCACCTCAACAACACTGTCCTTCCATTATTTGTAGAACTGCTGTGTACACACATACAGTAGAACTTGAGCTGTTCTGACGTCAGATTGGCAGACTTGTAGAGGGGTCCGGACATTGAAGGATGTGATTGGTCTCTTACAATCCTAACATGTGATGTAACTAAACCTGTCATTCGTGTTCGATCGGCTGGTCTGTTCGTCTGACAGCTGCCACGTTAGACATGGTTTACTGGTTATTTCATCTACTGGACAAACGAATCGATTCTACTGGTGTCTGTCGTCCTCCCACTGTCCCATATGGCTGTCAGGCTGGAAAACAGAGTAGGGTGTTTCATATTCAGCGTCTGTAACAGTATACAGTTCATATTTAGCCTGGTCATCGAGTGATTCTGTAAGTATGAATGGACTACAAATAGATCGAATTATACTGAACAAGTAAGATAAACGCAACATGCAACAATTTCAGTTTTCACTGAGTTACAGTTCATATTAGGAAATAAGTCAATTGAAATAAATGCATTAGGCCCTAATTTATGGATTTCACATGACTGGTCAGGGGTGCAGCCATGGGTGGGCCTGGGAGGGCTTAGGTCCACCCACTTGGCAGCCAGGCCCACTCACTGGGGAGCCGGGCCCATCCAATCAGAATTAGTTTTTCCCCACAAAGGGATTTATTACAGACAGAAATACTGCTCAGCACACCACTTTGGCTGTGTTGTCTCATCATAATTACTTGTGTATGGAGAACTGGCTGTACTCTCTCCTCTCCTCCTCTTCTCTCTCTCCAGCTCCCTCTCTCCCTCCCTCTCTCTGCTCCCTCCAACCATCTTCGGTAGCCGGTAATCTAATGACACAGCGGTAATGAAGTTCTCATTGAGGACGTACAGTATCATACATACAGTGACTGTACAATGGCTAATGATCTTTTCTCTCCTTCTGCCCCTCCTCTGCCCCTCTCTCTCTCCCAGGTAAAGCTGAACATCATCGGGGATGTGATTGACCAGGGCTCCACCAACCTCAGGGTTGACCCGTCAGGCTTCAGCCCCCACGCTGCCATCTACTC
>CM059812.1:15140413-15174001 GCA_030435695.1 Brachymystax lenok tsinlingensis
CTGCCCTCATTTCCTCTGTCATTACTGTTTCTGGGTCATCAACTGGATCTATCACTCTTCCCGTTTGGCTCAGCTAAGTTGTTTGAACAACTTGTGCCAGTGCCTAATTGACTTGAATGTGAGTGAGTGAGTGAGTGAGTGAGACATGGTTGAGTGGAACATGGATTAGAAGTATAGATGGGTTTGGAAGGAATGGGGAGAAAGCTGCATAGGGGAGGAGGTGAGAGAGAGGGAGGGGAGATAGCTGGATAAAGTACAGTACATCACTGGTCCAGTGTCTCTGGTCTCTGTAGACTTGGGACTGGGTCAGTGATCTAGGGTCTGGGCCCTGCTGGAACTCTGACTGGGAGGCTTCATAACAACACCAGATCCCTCAAGGATCAGACACTGCTGAGCTTACAGCAGAGAGACTCTCTCTCCCTTCTCTCTCTCTCTTCCTTCTCTCTCTCTCTCCTTTCTCTCCCTTCTCTCTCTCTCCACTGTCTCTCTCCCTTCTCTCCCTCTCCTCTGTCTCTCACTTCTCTCCCTTCTCTCCCTTCTCTCTGTCTCTCTCCCTTCTCTCTGTCTCTCTCCCTTCTCTCTGTCTCTCTCCCTTCTCTCCCTTCTCTCTGTCTCTCTCCCTTCTCTCTGTCTCTCTCCCTTCTCTCTGTCTCTCTCCCTTCTCTCCCTTCTCTCTGTCTCTCTCCCTTCTCTCTGTCTCTCTCCCTTCTCTCCCTTCTCTGTCTCTCTCCCTTTTCTCTCTCTCTACCTTCTCTCATCTTTCTTGCCTTCTCCTATTTGTCTTTTTCACATCTGTTTCCTCTCCTCCCTCTCTTGTCTCCCCAAGTCTCTCTTCTCACCTCTGTCCTCTATGTAGTGTATCTGGAGATTCATTACTCAACGGCCTGTGTATCTGTCCAAAGAGGACCGCTCCTATCACACAGTCTCGTCTCACACCTCGTAAAAATACTATTTCTTATAGTACAGAATATACCGGGATAACACATGTTTCACAACACCACAGCATATACCTCTGATATGGAGAGGAAGCTGCATGCCAAGAACCTCATCTGATTCTGATTCTGTGTTTCCTGAGTCCAGTTGAAAGGTTGTCTGGTCTCCGAACACCTGGTTAAAGTCTATATGTGATTCACACTGACAGGATAGTCTGGTATCAATGAAAAGGAGGGAGGACGAGAGATATAGAAAGAGGGAGGGATAGAGAAGAGGAACGCTGTACAGGGTGAGAGAGAGAGACATAGAGGAGAAAGAGGGAGGGATAGAGAAGAGGAACGCTGTACAGGGTGAGAGAGAGAGACATAGAGGAGAAAGAGGGAGAAAGAGAGAAGGGGAGAAAGAGACAGGAAGTATCTGAACACATTCCATTGTCCATGGATGCCACGAACCCCTTCCGGCTGCACATCATCGTTTTTCCATTCTCCCACAGCTAGGAATCATGGGATAGTGGCCAGAGACTGTCCCCAACTCTCTCTCTCTCTCTCTATTTTCGTTTTCCTTAGTGGACAGAGGCGATAGTTTTGAGTCCAGCGCTGTGTCCAAATATCAAGGGTGGGACAGACACATGGACTACATTCCTATGTAGTGAAGATTCTACTGAGATGACTTGCAGTATTGAAAATGAACTCTAGATGAATGGGGGTGATCAAAAGCTTGAAAATGTTTGTTCCACTATTAAAGAGTCTTCTTTCCTACCTACCACTTTTGCCTCGTCTTCCTCTTTGTGACAAATAATAACTAATAACTACAGAATCTGATTTGTAGATGGACATTTCTGTCATTTGTTTTGTTTTGCCATACAGGGCTGCCGGACTGAACACGCACTATGTACATGAAATCTAATGGATGAATTGATTTCTGTATCCTTTTCCCCACAGGGTTACCGGACGGGCTACGCTTACCGCCACCCCATCATTCGGGAGAAGCCTCGGCACAAGTCCGACGTGGAGATCCCGGCCACAGTGACGGCGTTCATGTTCGAGGAGGAGGAGGGCGCCGCGCGCGGCTGCCGTTTAAGTTCCTCCAGCAGAGACAGGCCAGAGAGAAGACACGCTGGCTCAACAGCCCCAACAGTTATATGAAGGTTAACGTGGCGGCCGTGGACGAACGCACCAGGACCATGGTCAGTACTCCTACTGTGGGGAGGGTTAACATACACTATATGAACACACCCGAACCATGGTCAGTACTCAGACACACACACACACATATGGTCAGTGTTGATGAATCAGAGCTCCCTGTTCATGTCTACACATTGTGTTGTGCAGGTCTTGGTCCTGACTAGCTCATTTGCTAGTCTAGAGCCAGTCTGACGTTCTCTGATACACATTCTGGTGAAACCTTATATTAGACTGCCCTCTCCTGGTATGTTAGAGAATTACATCTTTGTGATATTACCGCGTATAATGACTCAGAAAGGAATACCAGCAAGTTCACCTTGGCTACGTTTACACAGGCAGCCCAATTTTTCCACTAATCAGTCTTTTGATTAATCACTTCCGATCTTTTCACATCAGATCTTTTTCAGAGCTACTCTGATTGGTCAAAAACAAATATCAGAATTGGGCTTCCTTTCCCTCCAGATGTCTAGAACTGAATGAACTAGACTGATTGGTCTATGTCTGATTGGTCTATGTCTGATTGGTCTATGTCTGACTGGACTATGTCTGATTGGTCTATGTCTGATTGGACTATGTCTGATTGGACTATGTCTGATTGGTCTATGTCTGATTGGTCTATGTCTGATTGGACTATGTCTGATTGGTCTATGTCTGATTGGACTATGTCTGATTGGACTATGTCTGATTGGTCTATGTCTGATTGGTCTATGTCTGATTGGTCTATGTCTGATTGGACTATGTCTGATTGGACTATGTCTGATTGCTCTATGTCTGATTGGTCTATGTCTGATTGGTCTATGTCTGATTGGACTATGTCTGATTGGACTATGGTCTATGTCTGATTGGTCTATGTCTGATTGGACTATGTCTGATTGGATTATGTCTGATTGGACTATGTCTGATTGGACTATGGTCTATGTCTGATTGGTCTATGTTTGATTGGTCTATGTCTGATTGGACTATGGTCTATGTCTGATTGGATTATGTCTGATTGGACTATGTCTGATTGGACTATGGTCTATGTCTGATTGGTCTATGTCTGATTGGATTATGTCTGATTGGACTATGGTCTATGTCTGATTGGTCTATGTCTGATTGGTCTATGTCTGATTGGACTATGTCTGATTGGACTATGGTCTATGTCTGATTGGTCTATGTCTGATTGGTCTATGTCTGATTGGATTATGTCTGATTGGACTATGTCTGATTGGACTATGGTCTATGTCTGATTGGTCTATGTCTGATTGGATTATGTCTGATTGGTCTATGTCTGATTGGACTATGTCTGATTGGACTATGGTCTATGTCTGATTGGTCTATGTTTGATTGGTCTATGTCTGATTGGACTATGGTCTATGTCTGATTGGATTATGTCTGATTGGACTATGTCTGATTGGACTATGGTCTATGTCTGATTGGTCTATGTCTGATTGGATTATGTCTGATTGGACTATGGTCTATGTCTGATTGGTCTATGTCTGATTGGTCTATGTCTGATTGGACTATGTCTGATTGGACTATGGTCTATGTCTGATTGGTCTATGTCTGATTGGTCTATGTCTGATTGGATTATGTCTGATTGGACTATGTCTGATTGGACTATGGTCTATGTCTGATTGGTCTATGTCTGATTGGATTATGTCTGATTGGACTATGGTCTATGTCTGATTGGTCTATGTCTGATTGGTCTATGTCTGATTGGACTATGTCTGATTGGACTATGGTCTATGTCTGATTGGTCTATGTCTGATTGGTCTATGTCTGATTGGATTATGTCTGATTGGACTATGTCTGATTGCTCTATGTCTGATTGCTCTATGTCTGATTGCTCTATGTCTGATTGGTCTATGTCTGATTGCTCTATGTCTGATTGGATTATGTCTGATTGGACTGTCTGATTGGTCTATGTCTGATTGGACTATGTCTGATTGGACTATGTCTGATTGGACTATGTCTGATTGGACTATGTCTGATTGGTCTATGTCTGATTGGTCTATGTCTGATTGGTCTATGTCTGATTGGACTATGTCTGATTGGTCTATGTCTGATTGGACTATGTCTGATTGGACTATGTCTGATTGGTCTATGTCTGATTGGTCTATGTCTGATTGGTCTATGTCTGATTGGTCTATGTCTGATTGGATTATGTCTGATTGGTCTATGTCTGATTGCTCTATGTCTGATTGGATTATGTCTGATTGGTCTATGTCTGATTGGTCTATGTCTGATTGGATTATGTCTGATTGGTCTATGTCTGATTGGTCTATGTCTGATTGGACTATGTCTGATTGGACTATGGTCTATGTCTGATTGGTCTATGTCTGATTGGTCTATGTCTGATTGGACTATGTCTGATTGGACTATGTCTGATTGCTCTATGTCTGATTGCTCTATGTCTGATTGGTCTATGTCTGATTGGTCTATGTCTGATTGGACTATGTCTGATTGGACTATGGTCTATGTCTGATTGGTCTATGTCTGATTGGACTATGTCTGATTGGACTATGTCTGATTGGTCTATGTCTGATTGGACTATGTCTGATTGGACTATGTCTGATTGGTCTATGTCTGATTGGACTATGTCTGATTGGACTATGTCTGATTGGTCTATGTTTAATTGGACTATGTTTTTGTCTTTTTTGTTTTTCTCTACAGTGGATGAAGTCTGAGGAAGGTGGCAACAGCAGCGGCACTCCAATCCGGATCGAGGACCCCAACCAGTTTGTCCCTATGAACACCAACCCCAGCGAGGTGCTGGAGAAGAGAAACCGAGTAAGTCACAGATCTAGGATCAGCTACCTCCATACATCTTAACCATAAACATCAGTAGGAGAAAGGCAAAACTGACCCTGGATCACTAAGGCCAACTTCAACTTAACTCCTCTCTATCAGCTCCTTCTCTGCCTTCCATCGTCCTATCAGAACCACAATCCTTACCATACACTCCCTGGTTGTGTAGCTGTAATTTATGTCACTGTTTTGTCCTATCACAGATCAGAGAGCAGAACAGATGCGACATGATGACGTCCGGACCTCGCTCTCACCATCTGGCCGGCATCCCATTGGACGAACCTCGAATGGTGAGTGGCAACTCTGTGTGACAAACCAATATATCTGTTGCCACTTTACTTGAAGTCCTGTTGGTGATACATCCATAAGTGTCATAAACAACAACTAAAGTGGTTACCATTATAATTAAATATTTATTTCAATATATGACAGTCTTTTGAATGATAGGGTATATACGGCAGTCTGTAAGATGTGAGCATCTTTTAGGGTTTTGCTAAGTAAGCCATATCACCCAGGCTAGAAACTCTTAGCTATGTGTTATTGCGTTTGCCAACCTTGACCAGTAGGTGGAGCTAATTACATGTATTGTTTAGAACCAGAAATCCACATC
Organism: Brachymystax lenok tsinlingensis; assembly: GCA_030435695.1. Lineage (NCBI taxonomy): Eukaryota > Metazoa > Chordata > Actinopteri > Salmoniformes > Salmonidae > Brachymystax > Brachymystax lenok. The sequence goes on from CM059812.1 coordinate 15,145,931, forward strand.
TGAATGGCTCTGGGATTCTGTAATGACATCCGTCCTTCAAAGTGCCAACTTTGGTGAATAACTTAATCCTTTTGGATCTTCTTGGCAGCATTTTGGTGATTGGTATCATCTTCTAGCAAGGAAATAACACAATCCAGGTCTCTCTGCCTGTTCTCATAGTTGAGATGAAATTGCTAAGTGCGAGATTTGATCACTTATCAAATATTGTTCCCCTGCGTGGTGTGTGTCATGTGTTGAAGGATCAGCCGGTCCGTGTGAAGGTAATGTCTCTACTCGTCTTTCTGAATATTACAGAGTGCAGTGTTGGTGCTTTTCTTTTGTTTTACCTGTGTGTCGTTTCAGTTGTTGTCCTGTTAGGTCACATCGTCACTGTTTGTGTGTTTTGGAGGTGCGAGTGAAATGGAGTGTTTACGCATGATAGTGCACTCCACCAATGAATGACCAATGTTATTCTACTTCCTTATGTCACCAGATGTGTGGTGTGCATGTTATGATGTGGTTGTGACAAAACAGCATTCACATTAGAGTGTCTCTTAGTAAGTGTTTTTCTCTGCTGTTGGAAAGTCATTTGAACGTATTGTATTGTGTGATATGCTCATTTCTATTGAATTGTGTGTTAGTGTGTGTTGTGGTTTACGATAAACTGGCATGAGGAAGTGTACTCACCCTGGTCCTAATGTGGGAATGTATCTGTCCATGTCAAATGTCTGGGGAGTCTTATGTCTGATCCTATGTTAACTCCTTTCTTCTCTCTCTCTCCCTCCCTCCACTCTCTCTCTCTCCCTCCATTCTCTCTCTCTACTCTCTCCAATCTCTTTATCTCTCCACTCTCTTTTCATTCTCACTCTCCCCCACTCTCTCTCCCCACTCTCTCTCCCCACTCTCTCTCCATTCTCTCTCCACTCTCTCCATTCTCTCCCCACTCTCTCTCCCCACTCTCTCTCCATTCTCTCCCCCTTCCATTCTCTCTCTCCCTCCACTCTCCCCTCCATTCTCTCTCTCTACTCTCTCTCCCTCCATTCTCTCTCTCCAGCCCTACGTGGCATCAGAGGATGACCAGATGGTTCCTCTACCTCCTAACCCCTTCAGTCAGCTGTCTGAGAGAGAGATGGACGAATACACGATGAACGTAGAGAAGAGACAGCTGGGGCTGAGCGGTAAGAGAGAGTCACACAGAGTAGGCACACACCCATACAAAACCACAGAGAAACACACACACACAACCATACAAAACCACAGAGAAACAAACACCCATACAAAATCACAGAGAAACACACACACCCATATAAAACCACAGAGAAGCACACACACACCCATACAGAACCATAGAGAAACACACACACGCCCATACAGAACCACAGAGAAACACACACCAATCATGTATCCTACCATGTTATATACAAGTCAAATGAGTAGTATCCTACTCCAGTGAAAACTGGTACTACTTCCAAAGACAGTCCGGATAACAGGGAATTGTCAATGGCTTGGAGCCCTATTTTAGCCAATCAGATTGCAGATTTCTCCGACCCGGTTTTATAAGCCACAACACCATTTTTGGTGAGAGTTGTTCCTGGTCAAGTCTTGCAGTCAAGATGGTAAAACCACTGCCTGTAGTAACGTGTGTGCAGCAGGGAACCATCCCTCCATCCTATGACTAAGGTGGCCAACAGAACAGACAGACTGGCCCACAGCAGGTTTTCACACCCACTGTATGAGTGGGCCGGGTTGCCATGACACCATCCACCCCCTATCCCCACCTACTCTACACCAGTCCAATCTGGATTCCATATTATGCTCCTTATAGAATGTTCTTGTGCATGTCTGTGCTCACAGTAATACTATGTGCTGTTATGTATTCTATGATGTTTATAGTCTCAAGAATGACTGTTTGTCTGTAATGCTACCGCTATACCTTCACTGTGATAATGGGTTTTTGGAATGGCTCTGGATTGACGTATACTTATAAACTAATAGTATTAGTAATGGCCAGAGGAATGACCTGGTGGTTAAATGAACCACGTTAACCCCTTAGATTCCTCACAGTATGTACTGGAAACACTGTGTGACCAATACGTTCCATGTACCCCAATGTAGCCTGGTCCCAGATCTGTTTGTGCTGCCTCTAACATGTGTGTCAACACTAATCTCTCACCCCCAAAATCTCACTTCCCTCTCTCACCCCCCAACCTACTCCTACCAACCCACTCCCTCACCCTTATCCCTCAACCCAAACCCTCTCACCCTCTGACCCCTTACTCCCAACCCTTCAACCCTCACCCACTCCTGCAGATGACGAGCATGACCTAACCTCCAACGACGCTTCCACTCTCTCTCAGTCTCTGTCCCAAACTCAGTCCCCTCAAATAACTCCAGCTAAAGAAGGTATCACACAGAGAGAGAGAACGTTGTGAAATGTGTTTGTTTGTGTGCTTTTCAACAGAACAGGCTTTACTAAGGTTGTGCTGTGTTTTATTATGTCAAAAACACATTCTACATTCCTTTGGTTCCACTTTTACCTCAAATGTTATAATAGATACAAAGTTATATGGAAACCTACTACATTGCTATTGTGTTATCAACTTTACTAGGCTTATCCAGTACCAATTCTATAGTATCTTACGTCCACTTAATCAGTAACAATGACTCAGTTTTACTTCCTGTAGTAACTACTTCCTGTCCCTTTGAACAACAAACACCAACACCACGTAACTACAGAACACTAGAGTAGCCATCAACACAGAGGACCCACAGCAAACTGTTCCGTGTGTGTGTGCGTGCGACACAATTCGGGACAGTTTTTAACTTAAGTCAACCAGTTCTTCTCCTGTGGGGGCCAAGTCGGGTCGATTGTTGCTCAACAACTTCTTATGATGTCCCACGTTGGTTCATTGTAGTACATTGAAATTCTCTTGTAATAGAACAGTAGAACAGTGCTTGTAAAGAACACTCTTCGGTGTGGTAACTGGATTCCCATACAGTACATTGTCACAGTCACATTAACATTGGGTGTGAAATGCACTCTATTGAAAAAGGTGATCATTGAACTTGAACTTGATTAGTTAACAGATACCAGCTGTACTGTAATGACAGATTTCAGATAGGGTAGGTGACATCAGTTGACACCCTCCTAGGTTGCTCTTGGTTCATGGTAAATGTAGCACCTAGGGTTGCAATTTCTCAAAAATTCCCAGGTTTTCCAGAAATCCCAGTTGGAGGATTCCCAGATTCCCTGGTTATTCCTTCCTGATTCCAGGGTCTTCCAACCAGGATTTCTGGAAAACCTGGGAATCTGGAAAATGTATACGTAGTAGCACCTAAGCATATTTTGTGGTCAAACAACATAGTATACAGGCCTGTAGCAGACACAGAATCAGGTTTGTTGTTGTGGTTGGTGGTGGTCTACCCTGTCTGACCTCTGACCCCTCTCCGCTGCTCTTTCCAGAGAACCACACGATGCAGAACGGCAAGGACGGCGGCGACCATGAGGTGAACGAAGAGCTGAGCAAACGAGTCAGTCAGCTGACCACCAGCGTGGAGAGCATTGAGGTCAAGGTCCGCACCGGCGAGAAGATCGAAGACTCCACCCTCTCCCCCGAGAGCTCGCCCTCCAAGTCCCCCAACAAGAAGAAGAAGAAGTTCCGCACTCCCTCCTTCCTCAAGAAGAACAAAAAGAAAGAGAAAATGGAGGCCTAGAGAAAGAGCGATGGAGAGAGTGATATTAAAGCCTATATACAGTTTAAGAAGAAAGAGGGGAACCCTCTTATTTTTTTTGTCTGTTTTTATTTTAGTTTAGTTTTTGTCCGTGTCCTCGTTTGTCTTTTTTTTTTTTAAGATTTTATTTTGATTGTATTTTTTAACAAATTGTTCTTTTAAGTTAAAAAAAACAATTTTTAGACGTGCGCGAAAATTGATGAATTGAGTTGAGGATTCTCTTCCTCTGCCTAGAAGTGAAGGCTCATTGTTTTGGGAAGGCCAGGATTCAAATTATAAAGCTGCAACAACTGATTCTGGAAAACTGACTCGTCCCCCATGTTCAATATTCACTGCCATTGGCTGATTATGTCATTTTTTTCTCTGCCATTGGCTAATTGTTGATTATGGAATTAGAAACAGCCAATCGTATTCCTTACTTCATAATCTCCAGCCGACACTGGTGGGTCTAGATATGCATCAGTGGTATTATTAAACTGCACAAAATGGCGACTAGCTAGCATACGGAAACTCTTTACGCCCTTATGGTAACCATAACAACCACCATGTTCTTTTCGCTTCGATTTTCTCCTCGTGTGAGGTCTGCTTCTTCAATACATAGAGGACTGAAATCAGAGAGGCCACAAGGTAATAGTCAGACTGAAAAACTGGTTTGAGGTGGTTTTAAATTGACAGGTTTCCTTTCTTTCACTCTTGCTTCTTGTTTTTGCTTTCTCTCTCTGCCTCTCGCTTCGTTTTTCTCTTTCTTCCCTCTTTTCATTGCTCCTCTTCCTCCTCCTCTCTCACCTTCTGTTGAAAGTGAATCAATATTTACATTACCTAGCGCTCTTCTAGTCGACCTCCGACCTTCATCTGTTGTTCACCGCTGCTGATTCACTCGAAACTCAGAGGATTTTTTATTGTCCTCTTAATAATTTCATTTTATTTTGCCAAACTAAAAGGAATAAAAAAACAATCACGTTTTAGTGAAGATTCATCATTGATATACTTTTTAATCTCATTTAGATTATAAAAACATGTCATCTCTTTAAATAATATTACATTTTAGTTTTTTTTATTGAACACAATTTGGTAGTAGTCTTCTTCTCACTCAGTTTTGTACTCATTTCTATACTTTTACAGAGAAATACAAGATGTTACACATGTTTTTGCAAGAATCTGAATTGATATGGCTGACTACGTTGCTCTAGTGTTGCCTGCAGGTTTCTTTCAAATTATATTCTTGTTCAGATTACAAAAAAGACTATATAACTGAGATATATGAAAACTGGATATGTTGGATATAGATTTAACTATATATTTTGTATTTTATTGTGCTGCACTTTTACTGTGGTATGACTATAACACAATGTAGTTGCAGGTGGTTTCTACTATGAAGGAGATTCTAGAAGCAGAAGAACCAATAGAATCTATAGAAGCAAGATAGTAGCTAGCAGGAGCAGAGTACGGAAGATACACTTTAGGTTGTGGAAAGTGAGTTGTTTCAGAAGAAAAATAGATTTGTGTCACGCTTGAAAAAAGATTATTTCTCAGTTAAAAACAACAAAATAAATAAAACAGGTCCCAAAATACAAAAAGTATCTTCAGTTATAAAATAAAAAAATGATGGGCCTTGAGCGTGGAACTGTCATTGTTGCTGTGGTGTGTATTTTGTGAGTTTTTTTTTAAAGCCATATACTATATTTTTATCCTATATTTTAAATCACGAGACAAGGGTTGAGAATCTTATCCTGCCCGCACCCGAACGTCAAATTTAGCAGGAGTGCTCCCCGGATTGTCATTAGGCCTCTTATAAGTCACCCCTATGTCATGCCTATGGCTGCTCATAAGACCACTTTGACAGCTCATAGTTGTCTAGACGTTGTTTGCGAAGCCTCTTTAGCCGCCTGGAAATAATACCACTGGCATCACAATGTCAGTGCTGTACCTTTATTTGCCCGTCGTTGTCTCTCGCAACTGTCACTCCTCAAGTCCTTGTAAAAACAAGGTTTTTAGACAACATTTAGTGGATTGACATTGAATCGGTTTCTCTTTTTATTTGCACCTCAACAGCTCCTTTGACGACGTTGTCGGTTGTGGAAACTGGAACTTGTGTTATTATTTCTCAAGAAGATCTAAATCATGGAAGAGTGATGACTAAGTGGCATATAGACATAGAGTAATACTGTTAATATACAGATGTACGAATATCCCAGCTAGCAATGTGAACTATTGGATTTGGAACATTGAGAGAGAGTGGGATGGAGCGAGAGAAGGAGAGGGGGATGAAAGGAGGGAAGGAGAGAGGCACATCTTTAGCTGTGTAAGTAGCCCTAACATCTGTCTCTAACAGCCCTAACATCTGTCTCACGGCAGAGTTGAGCTATTTGGTCACACAGTTACATGAGCAGCTGGAAAAAGGGTCGAGGTGTGTGAGTTTTAGAAAATGTAAAAGTGTATGTGTGGTGTGGGGTGGGGTTTTAGGGAGAACTATGACATTAACACACCATGTTTTTATAATTACTCTCAATTGTACCCTTTTTCATACCATTTCTCCTTTTTGACACAGTTCTTATTTTTCCTCTTTCCATTTGTATCAGACAGGTTTTCAGTTCAGTCCTTTTCGTTTACCAAGTACTAGGTTTCTTCTTCCTTATTAACCATTTACAGTACGAGCGTTTACAAACCGCTCTCAGATTAATAGAATTTGCATTCTTTTATTTACTTTTCTCTTCCATCTACTGGCTGCTTGTTTTACTAACTAATGCCTCTGTCCACCATTTTTTTTCTGTTTATAAAAAAAGAAAGGATCGCTTTAGCATGCAAGTAATGAGCCAAGCCCTACCTGTGACCTGTGAACATAAATCCTATTAGAAATGGTTCTTCTGTAATGGAGTTGCTTTCAGATGTAATGCTAATCAGTGTAAATTCACAAAATAAAACTGTATTTTAAGAAACGTAAGCTTTATTTTTCATTTCCATGTCTTGTTAAACTGATTGAAGTGGCGGACTCCTTTTATGGAGTCATTTTAGTGCCAAAATAAATTGAATTCCGATTCAATTTATTTTGGCACAAAAATCACCCGTAATCATCTACAATCCACATTCATAAACACTCATATCATTCTTCCAACTGTCATTTTTATGTTGAGCATAATCCAGCCACAACCATTTTAAGTTTAACTCATCATAAACGAGAAGATACAGTGTGCACATGGGGATGCAATCAAATATATTGTACGGTTTTGAAAGTTGTTGCTCGGTGTCCTGATATTATCCTGTAAATACAAAACCAGTATACACACATATTATGCAAGTTTCAATGATATATAGAGAACATAGTCCAAATGAAAGATGAACAACTGTCAAATTATGCAAAATCACCTCAATGTAAACCTGGAGGCCAGAAGCGTATGTCCAGTCATTATGATGAGAAGTATTGGAGGTGATTGAGAAGCTACTGAACAATTATTTGTAAAGTTTCAATCAATCAGCCAGCCATTATCGCACTGAGAGTGAGACATATATTTTGTAATATATATATATATGTATGTATGTATGTATGTATGTATTGATAATGCACAGGATAACTTACATATGGCTGCGTGTATGTTTGTTTGTTTTGCTTGCTTGGCTGTGTGTGAAAGAGAGGGGGAGTGCGTGACGATAGCAAAGGCACAAATAGGACATCTTGAAAAGAAGGAAATAAACTATTGACTTGACTGGGACCTAAACTATTGACTTGACTGGGACCTAAACTATTGACTTGACTGGGACCTAAACTATTGACTTGACTGGGACCCAATCTATTGACTTGACTGGGACCTAAACTATTGACTTGACTGGGACCTAAACTATTGACTTGACTGGGACCTAAACTATTGACTTGACTGGGACCTAAACTATTGGCTTGACTGGGACCTAAAACTATTGGCTTGACTGGGACCTAAACTATTGACTTGACTGGGACCCAAACTATTGACTTGACTGGGACCTAAACCATTGACTTGACTGGGACCTAAACTATTGGCTTGACTGGGACCTAAACTATTGACTTGACTGGGACCTAAACTATTGGCTTGACTGGGACCTAAACTATTGGCTTGACTGGGACCTAAACTATTGACTTGACTGGGACCCAAAATATTGACTTGACTGGGACCTAAACTATTGACTTGACTTGGACCTAAACTATTGACTTGACTGGGACCCACCATGATATTTTGCTTGCTTGGCTGTGTGTGAAAGAGAGGGGGAGTGCGTGACGATAGCAAAGGCACAAATAGGACATCTTGAAAAGAAGGAAATAAACTATTGACTTGACTGGGACCTAAACTATTGACTTGACTGGGACCTAAACTATTGACTTGACTGGGACCTAAACTATTGACTTGACTGGGACCTAAACTATTGGCTTGACTGGGACCTAAACTATTGGCTTGACTGGGACCTAAACTATTGACTTGACTGGGACCCAAAATATTGACTTGACTGGGACCTAAACTATTGACTTGACTTGGACCTAAACTATTGACTTGACTGGGACCCACCATGATATATCTTCTATGACAAGTCTAATTGTATGTGTATTTATCACAAGTGTAATGTAGAGTCGTGACTCTGCCAAACCTTCTAGAACTGGAACTGAACCGAATCAATCCAAGAGTTAATTTCATGCTGATGTTAACCAATTACAGTGTACAGTGTTGACACCAAATGCCGACTTTATTGCACAGTGAACATGGGACTGTTAGTGGCGTTGCTGGGGGGGCGTTGTGCCTTGACTGCATTTTCCTCTTTGCAAATAAATCAAATATGAAATATACAAGCAACTCACCATGCCGTTATGTGCTTCCTAAATCCAACTGGGAGAGAGTTAGTGGACTACAGCAATATTACCCGTTCACATCTCTTCTCCTCTCACCCGCTTCCCTTAACTTAAGTGTTGCGTTTGCTTCTGTGATTTGTCAACAGAAATCATTGCATTGAACTCTGACCCTGACGTTAATGAATGTGATATGATAATGGCACTTTGTTGAGTAAATGTAAATGAGTAAACTTTCCTGCACTGAACAATAAAGGCATGCGAACAAGTCAAGTGGTCTGATGCTGTGATGTCCACTACACTGTCCACTACACTGCCCACTACACCGTCCACTACACTGTCCACTACACTGCCCACTACACTGTCCACTACACTGTCCACTACACTGCCCACTACACTGTCCACTACACTGCCCACTACACTGTCCACTACACTGTCCACTACACTGCCCACTACACTGTCCACTACACTGCCCACTACACTGTCCACTACACTGTCCACTACACTGCCCACTACACTGTCCACTACACTGCCCACTACACTGTCCACTACACTGCCCACTACACTGCCCACTACACTGTCCACTACACTGCCCACTACACTGTCCACTACACTGCCCACTACACTGTCCACTACACTGTCCACTACACTGCTCACTACACTGCCCACTACACTGTCCACTACACTGTCCACTACACTGCCCACTACACTGCCCACTACACTGTCCACTACACTGGACACACTGACACTCGAGGATGGAACCGGGAGGGGGTCACAGTGCTGTGGTGTCTGTGGAGGGTAGCACCCAAACAATGGCCTATGTTGACCAGTTCCACATAGTCATACAGTAGCATATGGGGAGGGGGGGCTAGCCTACTGTCCTACTAGTCCATGCCATGGGGGGTCTATTGGGGGGAAGCTGTTAAGGGTCTACTGTAGTCCATACTATAGATGTTATGAATGGGGATACTTTGCTAGCACGTGTCAACATGTCACGGGGGAGGGGTCTATTCAGTAGAAGCATCTTGTTTAGCGGTCCCTTGTTCCCTCATATTCATCTGAGTGGTGCCTGGCCTACTGTAGATGTTACTATGTTAATGCTAAACCGTGTCATGGGGGGTCTGTTTCATGGGGGAAGGGTGGCAGTCCAAAAATTCAGCCACACAAATGTACGTAGAACTACGTGTGTGTGAGTGTGTATCATGTCGACTCCCCCTGGCTGTGCATCCATCTGGATGAGCCCCGGCTCATGGTTGTGACACTCACAGCACGACTCCGTCTGGAGAACAGAAGCACAGGGGCACTCCCTCTCACCCCCACCCCCTGTACCCCCGCTCCCAGTTCAGTTCTCTACAGGACACCCCTTGCCCCCTCTCTCTACCCTCTCTCTCTCTCTCTACCCCCTCACCCTCTCTCTCTCTACCCCCTCACCCTCTCTCCCCCATCCCTCGCCCCTCTCTCTGCCCCCTTGCCTCCTCTCTCTAACCCCTCACCCTCTCTACCCCCCTCTATCCTTCCCTAGTATCCAGTCCCTCTCTCTACCCCCTCTATCCCTCCCTAATATCCGGTCCCCTCTCTCTAACCCCTCACCCTCTCTACCCCCCTCTATCCCTCCCTAATATCCGGTCCCCTCTCTCTACCACCTCGTCCCCTCTCTCTACCCCCCTCTATCCCTCCCTAGTATCTGGTCCCTTCTCTCTACCCCCTTGTCCCCTCTCTACTATCCGGTCCCCTCTCTCTACACCCTCGTGCCCTCTCTCTACCCCCTCTATCCCTCTAGTATCCGGTCCCCTCTCTCTACCCCCTCGTCCCCTCTCTCTACCCTCTCTGTATCTCTCTCTCTATCCTCCCACCCCTCTCTACCCACTCACTATCCCCTCTCTCTATATCCCCTCACCTCTCTCTCTCTCTCCTCTCTTTCCCCAACCTCTACCCTCTCCCTTATGTCTCTACCCCCTCTCTCTACCTCTCACCCCCTTCTCTCTACCCATCGCTCAACACCCACCACCACCCCCCCTGCCCTGTCTCTGTTGCCCCTGCTTAATGCAGTGTAACTGTACATGTTCAGAAATTTTTCAAAAGCCACCTCCTAGATGAGACTGTACAGACAGATGCTTTCTCTCTCTGTCAGCCTGTGTCCTGTGTTTATAGATGGTTGAGTGGTTCCTCTGATGATTCTGTTGTGTCCCAAATGGCACCCTATTCTCTTTGTAGTGCACTGGGCCTTGGTCAAAAGTAGTGCACTATATAGGGAATAGGGTGCCATTTGGGATGCAAATTCTGTTTCCTACACAGCTCTGAACAAGCTAACCGTGTGGCTCTGTTTAATGCTTCTGCATTTGACTACTAGCTAGTCTAGATATAGAATAAAAAGAAGCTCCACTACCTTTGTGATATAAATGAAGTAGAGAGTGAGAGGAGTCAGTGGAATGGATTCCCCCTAACCACAATCCTCCTAACCATTATGTTATTTAAGCAATAAGGCCCGAGGTTTGTGTGGTATATGGCCAAAATACCACGGCTAAGGGCTGTTCTTAGGCACGACTCAAAGCGGAGTGCCTGAAAACAGCCCTTGGCCGTGGTATATTGGTCATATAAAGGTCCAAAAAAGGTCAAGTTGCCAGGACGACAAATACAAATTCAATCTAGACACCGTTGCCCTAGAGCACACAAAAAACTATACATACCTCGGCCTAAACATCAGCGCCACAGGTAACTTCCGATCTGAGAGACAAGGCAAGAAAGGCATTCTATGCGATCAAAATGAACATCAAATTTGACATACCAATTAGGATCTGGCTAAAAATACTTGAATCAGTTATAGAACCCATTGCCCTGTATGATTGTGAGGTCTGGGGTCCGCTCACCAACCAAGAATTCACAAAATGGGAAAAATTCAGACTCTGCATGCAGATTTCTGCTAAAATATCCTCTGTGTACAACGGAAAACACCAAATAATGCATGCAGAGCAGAATTAGGCCGATACCAGCTAATTATCAAAATACAGAAAAGAGACGTTAAATTCTACAACCACCTAAAAGGAAGCGATTCCCAAACCTTCCATAACAAAGCCATTACCTACAGAGAGATGAACCTGGAGAAGAGTCCCCTAAGCAAGCTGGTCCTGGGGCTCTGTTCACAAACACAAACAGACACCACAGAGCCCCAGAACAGCAACACAATTAGACCCAACCAAATCATGAGAAAACAAAAAGATAATTACTTGACACATTGGAAAGAATTAACAAAAAAACTGAACAAACTAGAATGTTATTTGGCCCTAAACAGAGAGTACACAGTGGCAGAATAGCTGACCACTGTGAATGACCCAAACTTAAGGAAAGCTTTGACTATGTACAGACTCAGTGAGCATAGTAGCCTTGCCATTGAGAAAGGCCGCCGTAGGCAGAAATGGCTCTCAAGAGAAGACAGGCTGAGCTGCACTTCCTAACCTCCTGCCAAATGTATGACCATATTAGAGACACATATTTCCCCCAGATTACACAGACCCACAAAGAATTTGAAAACAAACCCAATTTTGATAAACTCCCATATCTACTGGGTGAAATACCACAGTGTGCCATCACAGCAGCAAGATTTGTGACCTGTGGCCACAAGAAAAGGGCAACCAGTGAAGAACAAACACCATTGTAAATACAACCCATATTTATGTTTATTTATTTTCCCCTTTGTACTTTAACTATTTGGAACTTTTGTGAGTGTAATGTTTACTGTTAACTTTTATTGTTTATTTAACTTTTGTTTATTATCTACTTCACTTGCTTTGGCAATGTTAACATATGTTTCCCATGACAATAAAGCTCTTAAATTGAATTGAATTGAAATTGAATTGAGATAGAGAGACATGTGGGGCGGGGGGTAGAGGTGAAGGAGACCGAGGGAAAATGGAGACAAAAGACAAACCAGGACAGCCTAAAAGATTCCATCCTCTGTCTGTCTGCCTGTCTGTCTGTCCGTCTGTCAGTACAGTATTATTAGTTATGTACAATGTGCTATTAGATGTGAATATAATTGTGGCAAAGGAAAATAAACAAAATAGCATTCTTCATTGGTAAAAGAGATATACATGTGGTGCGTATGGCCAGCTCAGCTAGTGGACAGACAGACACTATGACAGCAAGACAGAGACAAGAAGGATTCCAAGCCATTAATCAGTGTCACTTAGTAGAAACCTATCCTCCCATTAGCCTGCCACTGTGGAGATAGGCAGTACAATGAGACAGAACACCCTGGAGACAAAACTCACAGTACAGGGGTTATACCTTATTGACCTCGGATAATGCACCATCACTGTTTCAGGGGGCTGAGGTCTGTATCTCCCTGTACCCCCCAGAGCATGCCAGTAGTCACCCACAGGTTGAGGGGGTGAGAGGCTGAGGGGGTGGGAGAGAAAGGGAAAGGGAGGGAAACAGAGAAAGGGAAGAGAGAGAAAAGACATGGTGCCGTCTCCTTTAAAGCCTTTGTCGTGATCACGTACCTCCTTCCTAGCCCGCTCCACTCAGTCCCCTGCAGCTGCAATGACCTCTTTTCACAGTCCGGTTGGTGACACACACACACAGGACGTATAGATTGGATTTGGATTACAGTTACAGTGCTATTTGGGTTGTTAATAAGATTTTTTTATTCATTATTATTTACTGCATTGTTAGGTGCTAGCAACATAAGCATTTCGCTGCACCAGCTATAACATTTGTTAAGCTGTGTACACGACCAATAAACTTTGATTTGATTGGATTTGACACACACACGTACAGTACACACTGTCTTTCTTTCTTTCACTCATACATATGAACTCATGCTCTCTCTCTCTCTCTCTCTCTCTCTCTCTCTCTCTCTCTCTCACTCTCTTCCCCCACCGTCTCTCTCCCTCCTCCACACACAGAGGAACCTACAGTATTATATGGGCTGTGTAGTGTAGGCGGCTGCCGCGTCACAAACACACCAACTGTCACAATGCACACGTTGTGGCTGAATCCCAGGTTGTCAAGCCCCTCACTACACAGAAGATCCCTTGAGTTCAGCCAGTGTCAGCCTTCAGTGTGTCATAATATAGGATCCCGCTCTATAAGACTGGATAGAGGGCAGTAGGCCATGGGGTTGCGTATTCCAGAGGCAGTATGTAGAAAAAGCCATGGTATACGGTGTACATCGTTTTCCTGCTTTCACTCGTGCCTTGTGGATGGGGGCATTGTCATTCCATGGGGGCATAGCCATGGTAGCCAAAATAACAGCCTGCCCATTACATGGCCCTGAGCATGATGGGATATTAATTGCTTAATTAACTCAGGAACCACACCTGTGTGGAAGCACCTGCTTTCAATATACTTTGTATCCCTCATTTAATCAAGTGTTTCCATTATTTTGGCTTCATTTAACCAGGCAAGTCAGTTAAGAACAAATTCTTATTTACAATGACGGCCTACACTGGCCAAACCCGGACGACGCTGGGCCAATTATGCGCCGCCCTGTGGGACTCCCAATCACGGTAGTGACGCCTCAAGCACTGAGATACATTTACCTGCATGTTCCTGATGTATTACCAGTACTCATCAACATATTCTCCCTGATTGAATCCTGTACTGTTGTTCAAGTACATGTTGTGTTACGAAACAAAAGGATGTACGCTGGCGGGTTTATCGTATACATTATCACAACATTCATAATCATTGATTATGCAGCACGACTTCGAACGCTGCTCGGACAACCAGCATCCAGGATCCAACGACCCATTTTACAAACATTATTGCAACATTCATAATCGTCAATTAGGTATTTGTTTAGTAGGCTAAATGGTGGCACTCTTATCCAGGCCTGACCGACAAGCACAAATATTACAAGAACACATTCTTCTGAAAGTACACTGGGGGAAGGTGCCATAACAGTACAGTGAGTTCTGTGGGTCAGGTTGAACCTTTAACAGTTAAGGCATGCATCAGCAAAGTCCTTGAATCATCCTAATGACATTACTACGTAAGTAATGTAAACAATACATGTTTTCACAATAGGCACGTAAGTCCTCTTTCTTTCTCTCTCATCCCTCTTTCTCTCCGTCCGACACCTTCCCTTGTTCATTTCTGTACATGTAACCTCGTAGAGGTCGTAGGTGGTGGGCCAGTGAGTGGGGGGGTTGGTCGGGTCAGGGGTCAGGTGACCGCAGTAACGGAGGGTGTGTTGGGGGGTCTCAGCTCTCTAAGCACCCGTCTCCGCCAAGCCTTTCAACGGGGGACTGAAATAAACTCCATAGGAGGGCATGCTCCCTTCACAGGCATCTGTTACGTACCCCTGACTACAAACACTGTGGAGGAGTAGCCATCTGCACCCTTTGTCTGGGGTCTGGCACCCCCCCTCTCCCTGCTTCACACACACCCCCTCTAGTCCACTCCCCCAGCCAGCCAGCATGCCTGGCTGCCCAGTGAGGGAGAAGAGAGGGAGAAGGAGGGATTATTTGGAGAGGGGGAGGTGAGGCAGAGGGAGTTTAGGTCTTGGCTCTATATTCCTGTCTCCTCTCTCTCTCTTTCTACTTCTCTCTCTCTGTCCGTTTCTCTCTGTCTTTGTCTGTCTGTTTCTCTCTCTCTTCTCCTCTCTCTCTACCCCTCTCTCTTCCCCTCTCTCTCTTCTATTCTCTCTATTCTCTCTCTCTTCTCCTCTCTCTCTACCCCTCTCTCTTCCCCTCTCTCTCTTCTATTCTCTCTATTCTCTCTCTCTTCTCCTCTCTCTCTTCCCCTCTCTCTCTTCCCCTCTCTCTCTTCTATTCTCTCTATTCTCTCTCTCTTCCCCTCTGGGGGAAAATGCTGGAACGTATTGAGCAGTCAATGCAAATAGGCACTTCACCGTCTGAAGGGAACTAGAATGTGTTTCAGTTTGAGGCTGTGGCCTCTACTCTCCTGCAGCTGTGGCCCAGTATGAAATATAAACTTTTCACTAATTTATTTCTCTCTGTCTCTCTCTCCCACTCCCTCTCTCTCAATCACACAACGAGGCCCTGTGTGTCTTTGCCCTTGTTGATTGATTCTGTGAATCAGTTCACACAGCTTATTGTCCAGTCTCAAGACTTGGGACAAAAATGACTGACTGACTGACTGATTGTCCTTGAAGGAGGGATAATGTTTGAATTGTTCAGGCAGGGCAATAATTCTCTGTAAAGTTGTTTTCAGCAAAGTCCACTAACTGACAACTGACATCAATGGGTTTTTATTGGTTTTCATTCTGAGTATCGACTATTCTGTATAGACAGAATAACAACTCAACGGCCAACGGTCATAACTCATTTTAATGTCCAAGCGGAGGCACAGAACGGATCAAAAAAGAAGAAGAAATGAATGAAAATCCTCCCAATGTCAGAGTGTAAGAATATTAGGCTTTGTCCTTAATGGCACCCTATTCTTTATGTAGTGTACTGCTTTTGACCAGGGCCTTTCAAATCCCCTGGAGTAAAATATCAGCAGGCAGTGATGACGACCGAGGGGTTAGGATGATCACCACAATACACATGAAATCACCATTCTGGGGCGAGGACACTAAAAGGGATGAATAGGGGGCTTCTTTTAATAAAGCACAGATGCTCAATGGAGGAGAGGGAGAGCGAGGGAACCCTCCCTTCTGTCTATATCTATAAGCCTTGGCTGAATCTGCATTGGCCCGTCACTCACTGCAATAGAGCAGTAGAGCAAACAGCCCCCTTCATCTCTCCATTGGCCCTGTCACTCACTGCAATACAGCCCCCTTCATTCCTTCATTGTCTGAGCCTAACAGGCTAACAGGCTAACTGGCTTCCAGTGAATGGGGAACCTAGGTTTGGCTATGGGGGCTATGGGGAACATCCCTGACATCCATCCTGGTTCATCCTGGTTCTTAGGGAGGAAAGAGCTATAGTTCCTGACCAAGAGATTGATTTGGGGATTAGGCAATGAGGATACCGGACTGGGCCATGGGGGTGGAGTGTGTGTGTGTGTTTCCTATGTGTGTGTGTGTGTGTGTGTGTGTGTGTGTGTGTGTGCGTCTCTCCAGTTTAAACGGTCCCTCCTAACTGCACCACCAAAAAGCTTCCTCGCTAAATGGGCCGGTTAAAATGTCAGAGTGATGTGAAGTGGGCGGATCATGAGGCCTAGATGATGATGTCGCTGTTGTCGGGGGCAACACTCCGGCCTTAGAATCCTCAGAATGATTAATGACTACCCAGACTGCTTCACTCCCACCACTGACTGGGTCAAAGTAACTGCAATATTTTGGGGGGCTGAAAAGAGAGGGAACTTTTTGTATAAATAAAGCAGTGGTCACTATGTTGATCTAAGACTATGTTGATCTAAGACTATGTTGATCTAAGACTATGTTGATCTAAGACTGTTGATCTCAGACTATGTTGATCTCAGACTATGTTGATCTAAGACTATGTTGATCTCAGACTATGTTGATCTCAGACTATGTTGATCTAAGACTATGTTGATCTAAGACTATGTTGATCTAAGACTATGTTGATCTAAGACTATGTTGATCTCAGACTATGTTGATCTAAGACATGTTGATCTAAGACTATGTTGATCTCAGACTATGTTGATCTAAGACTATGTTGATCTCAGACTATGTTGATCTAAGACTATGTTGCTCTCAGACTATGTTGATCTAAGACTATGTTGATCTAAGACTATGTTGATCTAAGACTATGTTGATCTAAGACTATGTTGATCTAAGACTATGTTGATCTAAGACTATGTTGATCTAAGACATGTTGATCTAAGACTATGTTGATCTAAGACTATGTTGATCTCAGACTATGTTGATCTCAGACTATGTTGATCTAAGACTATGTTGATCTAAGACTATGTTGATCTAAGACTATGTTGATCTAAGACTATGTTGATCTCAGACTATGTTGATCTAAGACATGTTGATCTAAGACTATGTTGATCTAAGACTATGTTGATCTCAGACTATGTTGATCTCAGACTATGTTGATCTAAGACTATGTTGATCTAAGACTATGTTGATCTAAGTCTATGTTGATCTCAGACTATGTTGATCTAAGACATGTTGATCTAAGACTATGTTGATCTAAGACTATGTTGATCTAAGAGTATGTTGATCTAAGACTATGTTGATCTAAGACTATGTTGATCTAAGACGTGTTCTGGAGTATCATCCTGATCGCCATATACAGTGGAGGTATCCTGCTCACAATAAAGAACTACTGTGGGACCCGTTCTGATCTCTTGTTTAGATTATTCAATTATTTCTGTATTTGTATTGTGTTTTCGAGACATTCTACTGTACCATTGGAGCTAGTAACATAAGCACTTCACTGCAGCCGCTATAACACCAGCAAATCTGTGTACGCGACCAATAAACTTTGACTTGATAACGGACTACGAGATCTGTCAGCGTATTATAACTAAGTAATTATAGAAGTTGCTAGTACTGTAGTTCCAGAGGTTTTACAGTCAGATGACAGAAGTATTACAAGCAGCCTGATCCAGCTGAAATGTTCCTCCAGCAGCAGTTTCAACAGCCAGAGGAAGTCCTTGGAACTAACGACGCATTGGTTGATAAATATTAAAATGGGATCATTTGCATGTCAATCTATTTCTCCAGACAGCAGCGCTTAACTTTGGGCCTCTTCTTCTCCCTCCCTTACACACACCCACACACCCACACACACACCCACACGCACCCTAAACACACAGCCAGGCAGGCTGCTTGCATGCTCGTCATCCCTCTCCTCTCCCGCTGGGCTGAGTCTTAATCTAATGGGATAGCCAAGTCTTTCCCATAATGGAAATAATGAAATCAGAGAGGACCCATGGAAAGGTTACCACTCTACAGCATCCTCAATCTGCAGACTACAGAGTCTGTCCTTCACTGGGGAAAGAAAGAAGGGGGTAGGAGAGAGAGATATTGGGAAGGAGGAAGAGGGTTGTTAGGTATGAGTTTTGGTCCTGTGTTTCAGAGAGAGAGAGAGAGCAGAGAAAGAGTAGAGAGAGAGAGTAGAGAAAGAGTAGAGCAGGCGAGAGAGAGAGAGAGAGAGAGAGAGAGAGAGAGAGAGAGAGAGAGAGAGAGAGAGAGAGAGAGAGAGAGAGAGGGAGAGAGAGAGAGTAGAGAGAGAGAGAGAAAAGGTGGAATTGGGAGGAGGACAGTCTCACTTCAAATTGAGACGTTCATCCATGTTTCTCAAACGTAGTCTTTCTAAGGTGTTCCAAACGTTACATTTCTTAGTGTTTATTTTTAAGGTTAGGCATTAAGTCCGAATGGTTAAGGTAAGGGTTAAGGATTTGGGATAGGCTTAAAACCAAAATATATAAAAACTTTATATTGCTGGATTTGAACATACAACCTTTTGAATCCACCATCCCCATCCACAACACCCTAGTAAAACTGAAACCTACTTGAAGGTAACGGCGCTCACTGTTACGCCTAGTGGCCGGTTCCCACATCATCTCCCAACGTCCTCAGACATGGATGGACGTGGAATACTGACTTGTATCACGGGTGACCTGGCTGGGAGGAGTATGTTGAGAGAAGGACAGAGAGATGTTGAGATAAGGACAGAGAGATAGTGGGAGAAGGAGTGTAAGAGAGAGAGAGAGAGAGAGAGAGAGAGAGAGAGAGAGAGAGAGAGAGAGAGAGAGAGAGAATGGGAAAGGAGAAGTGTGGGTTGAATGTGTTGGTTTAATCAAATCACCACCAGCCAGCCATCTTCCATGCATTGACTCATAACCATTAGACTGGTGAACAGGAATTGAATGTACCCATGGAAATACCAAACTTAACATAAGCCATCATTGAAGAGCGTAGCTTTCCTAGATAGATTCACACTGCAGCAGTTGTTGTTTTTCTTCTATACTCTAGTGAGCTGTTCGTAATAAAACACTAATGGCACAACGGAGGATCACGCTCGATCCATGCTTGCATGTGTGGGTGTATCGATGTGTGTGTGTCTGTGTTCATGCGTGTGTGTGTGCGCAATCATCAGGATTTCATAAGGAACAGGAAGTGGGAGCAGTGACGAGTGGAAGGGCTGTGAAAACGACAGAGGGAGGATTCCCACAGCACTCCTCCTCTCTTCCTCCTGCTCTCATGTGGGTCCACTCAGCACTTTAAGAATCACACCATATATGTCTCCAAGGGCCACCGGCTCTAACTCAGGAATTGCAGAGAAATGAGAGAAGGAGAGAGAGGAGGAGGGGAAGAAAGAGATATAGAGACAGACTGAGACAGAGACAGAAAAAAAGTGTGAGCGAGGGAGACTGAGAGACGACAGTCTCCCTTTCCTCCCTCCCTGCCTTCGCTCTTCCATTCCTTCCTCCCTCCTTTCCTCCATCCCTCCCCCAATCCAGTCCAGGTCATTAGCAGCTCTTTCAACCTGTTCTCTCTCTCGCTTTAATCCCTCTAATTTGCACAGAGAGACACACCGCCAATGACTTCCTGGCTAAATGGTTAATTCTGCTGGACAGGACAGAAGGAACGTTTTAAGGAAGCGCACGGTCAGTAGGGAGAGAGAGAGAGGGGGGTGAGAGGAACAGAGAGAGAGAGAGAGAGAGAGAGAGAGAGAGAGAGAGAGAGAGAGAGAGAGAGAGAGGAAGATAGAGACAGCAGTCTGAGGGCCTGTGGCTGTTGGTTAATGACAGGTTAGCTGAAAGACCAAAGCAAACCGTTTCATTATGAGAGGAGAGGTGACATGCTGAGTGTGTGTCTCTTCTCTATGTCTCTCTCAGTGTGTGTCTGTGTCTCTTCTGTATCACACTCACACTATCTATGTCTCTGTCATCTGTCTGTCCCTCTATGTGTCTCTCTTTTTTTCTCTCTGCCTGTATCAATGTATCAGAGTCTCTCACTCTGTCTGCCTGTCTGTCTGTCTGTCTGTCTGTCTGTCTGTCTCACTCCTTTATCTGTCTCTCACTCTGTCTGTCTGTCTGTCTGTCTGTGTGTCTCACTCCTTTATTTGTCTCTCACTCTGTCTGTCTGTCTGTCTGTGTGTCTCACTCCTTTATCTGTCTCTCACTCTGTCTGTCTGTCTGTCTGTCTGTCTGTGTGTCTCACTCCTTTATATGTCTCTCACTCTGTCTGTCTCTCACTCCTTTACCTGTCTCTCACTCTGTCTGTCTGTCTGCCTGTGTGTCTCTCACTCCTTTACCTGTCTCTCACTCTGTCTGTCTGTCTGTCTGTCTGCCTGTGTGTCTCTCACTCCTTTATCTGTCTCTCACTCTGTCTGTCTGTTGTTCTGTATGTCTCTCACTCCTTTATCTGTCTCTCACTCTGTCTGTCTGTCGTTCTGTCTGTCTCTCGCTCTGTCTGTGTATATCTCACTCCTTTATCTGTCTCTCACTCTGTCTTTCATTCTGTCTGTCTCTCACTTTCTGTCTGTCTGTCTGTCTGTCCCTCACTCTCCCTTGAAAGTGCTTGTATGTGTGTGTTTGTGTGTGCGCTTGGACATGCATGCGTGACTTTGCCTTTGTCTTTCTGTGTGTGTGTATGTGTGTGTATGTATGTATGTATGTATGTGTGTGTGTGTGTGTGTGTGTGTGTGTGTGTGTGTGTGTGTGTGTGGGTGTATGTGTGTGTGTGTGTGTGTGTGTGTGTGTGTGTGTGTGTGTGTGTGTGTGTGTGTGTGTGTGTGTGTGTGTGTGTGTGTGTGTGTGTGTGTGTGTGTGTGTGTGTATAAGGGTGTGTGTATAAGGGTGTGTGAGGGGCAGGGTGTCTTTCTTTCCTCTTTCCCATTGTCACCAGATGTCACTTCATGGGAACATACTGAAAAATGGTCACCACAAGCAAAAGGCCAATTGCCCTGGGACAGGGAGAAGTCACTCTCTTCCAACAGGTTTCCGTGTGTGTGTGTGTGTGTGTGTGTGTGTGTGTGTGTGTGTGTGTGTGTGTGTGTGTGTGTGTGTGTGTGTGTGTGTGTGTGTGTGCGTGCGTGCGTGCGCGTGCGAGTGCAGTGTGTGTGTGAGAATGAAAATAGTCACAATGAAAATAGAGTCACAATGAAAACAGTCCTTATGAAAATAGTCACAATGAAAATAGAGTCACAATGAAAATAGAGTCACAATGAAAATGCGAGCTGTAGCCTAGAAGCAGAGTATTGGGGACTGGAGCTGTAGCCTAGCAGCAGAGTATTGGGAGCTGTAGCCTAGCAGCAGAGTATTGGGGACTGGAGCTGTAGCCTAGCAGCAGAGTATTGGGAGCTGGAGCCTAGCAGCAGAGTATTGGGAGCTGGAACCTAGCAGCAGAGTATTGAGAGCTGTAGCCTAGCAGCAGAGTATTGGGGACTGGAGCGTTAGCCTAGCACCAGAGTATTGGGAGCTGTAGCCTAGCAGCAGAGTATTGGGAGCTGTAACCTAGCACCAGAGTATTGGGAGCTGTAACCTAGCAGCAGAGTATTGGGAGCTGTAACCTAGCAGCAGAGTATTGGGAGCTGTAGCCTAGCAGCAGAGTATTGGGAGCTGGAGCCTAGCAGCAGAGTATTGCGGACTGGAGCGTTACCCTGGCAGGAGAGTATTGGGGACTGGAACTGTAGTCTAGCAGCAGAGTTTTGGGGACTGGGCGTTAGCCTAGCAGCAGAGTATTGGGAGCTGTAGCCTAGCAGCAGAGTATTGGGAGCTGAAGCCTAGCAGCAGAGTATTGGGGACTGGAACTGTAGCCTAGCAGCAGAGTTTTGGGGACTGGAACTGTAGCCTAGCAGCAGAGTTTTGGGGACTGGAACTGTAGCCTAGCAGCAGAGTTTTGGGGACTGGAACTGTAGCCTAGCAGCAGAGTTTTGGGGACTGGTGTTGTTTTAATACTGTATCACAAGGAAGAGAGTGAGAATATCCTTTAAGCCCAAGATAATATACAGGAACTCTTTCAGCAAGACCTCTTAGCCAAACAAAAGAAAATGGGCCTGACTGACTGATATCTGATGGAAGACCTAATTGGAGAGATTAACATCTAGGGTACAATCCCTGACAAATCAGAGAGACCCAGAGGTCTACAGTTTGTTGGGCCCGTGGGAAAACAAGCTAAATTGATTAGCTGACGTGACTGCTAGCTAGCTAGCTGGTGTCAACGGGAGGTCATGTGAAGTGAAATACTCCCACCAAAAAACACTTTGTCAGTCCCACTGTTGTGTTGCTTTTATGAGAACGCGTTGTCATGATGGACGATGTTCTCTGATGATGAACATGGTCTCTGAATGCCCGCGGGATAGAGTACACACAGACACCTGTACAAGCTAGTTTGTATTGGCTTTACATAGTGTGGGTGTCAGTCATTGAAACAAACAGAGACAAAGCATGTCACTTATTTGTTTTCAGGAAGGGGCAAATAGGATTTGCATGTGTGTGTGTTTGTGTGTTTGTGTGTTTGTGTGTGTGTTTGTGTGTATGTGCTTCTTTACGTGTTTGTGTGCTTCTTTGTGTGTGTGTGTGTGTGTGTGTGTGTCTGTGTTTAGAGTAGACCTCCATCATCCATCCCTCACACATAAGTCGGGAATTAAAGTCAATAATCATTACAATCATGTAATTGAGCATGGACAAAACAACAACACAACAACTCAGAGGAAACCTTTACAGCCTCTCATCATGAGGGTGTCCATTTTAGAACAAATACCCTTTCAGTCTGAGGGGGATACAAACAGCAGCCCACACCTACACACACACACACAGACACACACACACCGAGGGGTTAAACAGGGTCCCTGTTAACAACACTAGTGGACAAGAGGACAGACCAAAGAGGAAGAACAGAGTTGATTTACACACCTGTTTTAAGTGGGCTTTGGGGTCAAAGGGTGTTGGGAGTGTGACAGTAAAACAGACGAGTGCTTTTGAGGGCTTGTGGGGGGTCAAATACAGGGCTTTAGGGATGTGAAAAGGCCTGTTGAGTGAAAGCTCTTTATACGTCTCAATCGTAACAGAGGTGAATCTGAAGGGTCGTCCATGTTTTTCATCAGAAGACTTCAATGCAAATCAAATCAATCCAATGCTATTGGTCACATGCTTCCTAAACCACAGGTGTAGACTAACAGGGAAATGCTTACTTACGGGTCCTTCCCAACAATGCAGAGAGAAAGAAAATGGACAAAGAAAAGTAAAACGTAATAATAAAAGTAATAATAGTGTAGATACACAAGGAGAACGATAATGTGGCTATATACACAGGTACTAGTGCAGAGTCGATGTGCAGGGGGTAAAGGTTTCCTCTGAGTTGTTGTGTTGTTGTTTTGTCCATGCTCAATTACATGATTGTAATGATTATTGACTTTAATTCCTGACTTATGTGTGAGGGATGGATGATGGAGGTCTACTCTAAACACAGACACATACACACACTCTTTCTTTCTTTCCCCCTCTCTCTCTCTCTCTCCCTCTCTCTGTCTCTTCCTCCCCTCTCTCATTCTCTCTCTCTTTCGCTCTCTCTCCCTCCCCACTCTCTCTCTCTGTCTCTCTCTCTGTCTTACCCTCTCTTCATTCCCAAACCCATAACCGTGTGTCATTGTGAGCCATGTGGATATTATATGTTCAATGTTGTTTTTTATGCTCCTTTGCTGCAAAACCAATTGCCCTCTGGGACAAATAAAGTTGAAACTTGAATATTACTGTGTTTTATATTGTGCCAATGCATATCCCCCTACCTCTCTTGCTACCTCTCCCCCTCTCCCTCTCTCTCTCTCTCTCTCTCTCTCCCTCTCTCTCCCTCCCTCTCTCTCCTTCCCCTCTCTCTCTCCCCCTCTCTCTCTCTCTCTCTCCCTCTCTCTGTATCTCTCTCTGTGTATCTCTCTCTCTCATTTGAAGGTTTCATTTCATCAATGATTCTAATATGTCCCTTCCATAGAGACACTGAAGTGTGAGGATGACAAAAGAATTATGCAAAAACGGGTCAGGAAACAAGAGGCTTCCGGTAAATTCACCAGCGGTGGACAAAATGAGACTAAATGCCAACCACCTACTCAGACATGAACAGCGATTGTTTCCCCAACATAATTACTGAAGGTGTATCATGCCCCCAGTTTCCATTACAGCCCACTGTTTTAATCAAAACAAGTTAACTGATATGGCGTTGACTCATTTAGTGTGTTTTGAAAAGAATTCCGGGTTGCAATTTTCATTACAAAAACAACCCTAATATCCCCAATTGAGACATTAGTCTTGGCATAGCATTTCAACACGTTTAGGGACAATCTGAAATGGCCCCCTACTTCCTAGTGCACTAGTATAATCTAGCATTTCAACACGTTTAGGGACAATCTGAAATGGCCCCCTACTTCCTAGTGCACTAGTATAATCTAGCATTTCAACACGTTTGAGGATGTCACGTCCAGGCCTGAGAAGACAGGCTGGTGTGTTTAGTTTTGTTTTTGGTGTAGGGTTTTTTATGTTCTAGGTGATATATTTCTATGTTGGGGTAATGGTTCCCAATTAGAGGCAGCTGTGTGTCGTTGTCTCTAATTGGGAACCATATATATGTTTGTAGTTTGCACTAGGGGTGTGGGTTATTGTTTATGCATAGCTTATTTGTGTTGTAAATCTATGGTTATGATCGTTGTTTGTTTTGCTCAGTTACGGTTTGCCCAGATGTATACTGGATGCCTCGCTGCGCCTTGGTCTGTCCTTCCCGGAGATCGTGACAAGGGACAATCTGAAATGGCCCCTACTTCCTAGTGCACTAGTATAATCTAGCATTTCAACACGTTTAGAGACAATCTGAAATGGCCCCTATTTCCTAGTGCACTTGTATAATCCCTATAGTGCACTACTAGGATGCCATTTCAACGGTCTGAGTCTGTCCTTAGGGCTCGCTATATGGGATGAGCTGGTTGTTATGGTCGCCAGTTAAGCCTAGAAGAATGAGCTGTAGTTATTGGAATAGTTGACCTGGGTTATCCACTGGTGCCCTGGTGTTGGGGGATACACCCGGCATGGTTTGTTAGTCATCATCCATGGCTTAAGGGTGTGTGTGTGTGTGCGTGTGTGGGAGTGTGTGTGCGTGTGGGAGTGTGTGTAAGCTAGGCTCCTTGTTTTGTCACGGAATTACCCTTTAATTAAAGAACATAGAGCTTGTTTTAATTTAAATGATAACTTGAAGGGGAAGGGTTGACCCGTGTCATAAGAGGAGGGTTGGAGGGTTGTAAACGGCATGATTCCACCCCTTGGTGGTGGGTCTTGTGTGTGTGTGTGTGTGTTTTGTAAGCGGCATGGTTCCACCCCTGAGTGGGTCAGTAGTGTGTCTTTGGCTTTTTCAGGCACCACTCAATCAGCCCCAAGCTATGGCCTTCTCATAAGCTTTTCTCCCACAGTGGAGACCAGTGCTGTCTGTCTGTCAGTCCACTTTAGCAATTTAAAGTCTGACTCCTATGATTTGGGATATTCCATTGTTCCATCTTGTATATCTAATTGGTCAAATATTAGACTTTATATTACAATGAACAAACTGCACCCATTTACCTCGAAACACAGGGAAGTTGTTTTAATATATATCTTTTTTTTATTTAACCTTTATTTAACCAGGCAAGTCAGTTAAGAACAAATTCTTATTTACAATGACGGCCTACCAAAAGGCAAAAGGCCTCCTGCGGGGACGTGGGCCTGGGATTAAAAATAAAACATAAATACAATATAAATATAGGACAAAACAGACATCACAACAAGAGAGACACAACACTACATAAAGAGAGACCTAAGACAACAACATAACAGCAAAACATGACAACACAGCATGGTAGCAACACAACATGGTAGCAGCACAAAAACATGGTACAAACATTATTGGGCAAAGTCAACAGCACAAAGGTCAAGAAGGTAGAGACAACAATACATCATACAAAGCAGCCACAACTGTCAGTAAGACTGTCCACGATTGAGTCTTTGAATGAAGAGATTGAGATAAAACTGTCCAGTTTGAGTGTTTGTTGCAGCTTGTTCCAGTCGCTAGCTGCAGCGAACTGAAAAGAGGAACGACCCAGGGATGTGTGTGCTTTGGGGACCTTTAACAGAATGTGACTGGCAGAACGGGTGTTGTATGTGGAGAATGAGGGCTGCGGTAGATATCTCAGATAGGGGGGAGTGAGGCCTAAGAGTGTTTTATAAATAAGCATCAACCAGTGGGTCTTGCGACGGGTATACAGAGATGACCAGTTTACAGAGGAGTATAGAGTGCAGTGATGTGTCCTATAAGGAGCACTGGTGGAAAATCTGATGGCCGAATGGTAAAGAACTCATAGAATTAGGAATTAGTAACTCCTATATAAGCTACTCGTATATAGGCCTACTAATATTCTGGAGCGTTTATTTATAGATCCATTCATTTTGTAAATGCAACACCTTCAAACAAGGCCACTGAGCCAGAGCAGACCAGGGCAGCTAGCTCTGTCCCTCAAATGGCTTCCGTCCTTTCCTTCCTCTTTTCCCTCTACGCAGCAGGGAGTGACAGAGAGGGGACAGACTCTGTCGTGGTTCCCTTGTGCGTTGGACTTAAAACTTTTCTCTGTGAACCTTACATCAAACACCCATGGCCCACTGCTGCTGCTTTGAAGTGGTCGGTCGGTCAGTCGGTCGGTCGGTCTGTGTGTGTGTGTGTGTGTGTGTGTGTGTCTGTGTGTGTGTGTGTATGTGTGTGTGTGTGTGTGTGTGTGTGTGTGTGTGTGTGTGTGTGTGTGTGTGTGTGTGTGTGTGTGTGTGTGTGTGTGTGTGTGTGTGTGTGTGTGTGTGTGTGTGTGTGTGTGTGAAGTAGATTTCAAAGAGGAGAGGTCTGTCTCAACATGTAGGCTATGTATCGGGTAAAAAGAACTATCTCGTGCTGTAAAAAGCTAAAGGCTCCTGGGAAATGGGCAAAGAATCAAGGGTAATCAGCCCTTCCATTCCAGGCAGTCACACAAAAATGTAGTACTTTTCCTCTTTTTCAAAGGAATGCTCCTTCCTGGTTGAAGTTCAAGAAGACTAGAGTTTTTTCTAGCCTATTCACGAAGGTCAATCATCAAATCAAATTGTATTTGTCACATGCGTCGAAAACAACAGGTGTAGACCTTACAGTGAAATGCTTACTTACAAGCCCTTAACCAACAATGCAGTTTTAAGACAAATACAATTTTTTTTTAAATAAAATAAAATAATAATTCAAGAGCAGCAGTAAAATAACAATAGTGAGGCTATATACAGGGGGTACCGGTACAGAGTCAATGTGCAGGGGTTAGTTGAGGTAATTGAGGTAATATGTACATGTAGGTAGAGTTGTTAAAGTGACTATGCATAGATAATAACAGAGAGTAGCAGCAGAGTAAAAGAGGGGGCAATGTAAATAGTCTGGGTAGCCATTTGATTAGATGTTCAGGAGTCTTATGGCTTGTGGGTAGAAGCTGTTTAGAAGCCTCTTGGACCTAGACTTGGTGCTCGGTACCGCTTGCCGTGTGGTAGCAGAGAGAACAGTCTATGACTAGGGTGGCTGGAGTCTTTGACAATTTTTAGGGCCTTCCACTGACACCGCCTGGTATAGAGGTCGTGGATGGCAGGGAAGCTTGGCCCCAGTGATGTACTGGGCGTGCGCACTACCTCTTTGTAGTGCCTTGCGGTCGGAG